>PVKA01024429.1:0-34251 GCA_004027165.1 Ctenomys sociabilis | reverse complement strand
TTTTTTTTTTTTTTTTTTTTTTTTTCTTCAGGAACCAGGGATTGAACTTAGGCCCTTGTGGTTGCCAGGGAAGCACTTATTCTACTGAGCCATCTCCCTGGACCCAATTTTGTATATTTTTGTAAATTTACTGAGTTGGAAAACCATGACCACCATTTGAGTTTTTAGAACCTTCCATTATCTCATAAGATCTCTCAAACCACGCCTACCTCCAGGCCTGGGCAACTGCTAACCTGCCTTCTGTCATACAGACTTGTCTTCTCCAGAAACGTTTTTTCTTCTTTGTATACAGTCTTTATTTCAAATATTTGCTGAAGCACCATTAGTGTTCCGTAGGACATAGCGACGACTGCCCCCTACAGACCCAGGCTATGTCCAGAACTTTACTGAACCTCAGAGGTAACACTAGCTGCAGCAGGCTGCTAGGCAGAGGACGCAGTTCGAGGAGGGAAGAAGAGAAGAGGAAGGGCTCCTATGAGTCAACTTCAGCTGCCATCAGAGTGTACTTGTGCTGGTCACAGACTACAGGTCCTCATTTTGGAGGGTTTGGCCACAATGCAGGAATTTCATTTCCCTACTGGGCTACACCCCTGGCTGAGGTGCCAGTAAATCATTGTCGCTCAGGTTCCTGGCCATCCAAACTCCTGCGGCAAAGAGTTCCAAACTGAGGATCAAGTTCCTCCGGAAGTCATTCCTATCCGTGGCAAAGCGTGGCAAAGCGTGGCAAAGCAGCCAGTCTCCCATACTGTCTGGAATTTCGGGGGTTTCATTTGCTGAGCCAGCAGTGCCCACCAGGACCCCGTTGGAAGCCATACCAACACTTCTGACCTCCTTCCAGGCTTCATGTGACGCCCCTCCAGAAACTTCATATGAACTAAATAATAAGGCTGAGCACCAGGGAGGCTGAGGCGGGAGGCTTGCCTTGAGCTCAAGGCCAGCCTCAGTTACATAGTGAGTCCAAAGCTAGCCTAAGTTACAGAGTGGGATCCTGTCTCAAAATAAATAAATACATAAAAATATATCTTTTTTTGCTTTTGGATTATTTTCCATCTTTTTTTTTTTTTTTTGGTGGAACCCAGGATTGAACTCAGGCCCTTGCACTTGCAAGGCAAGTGCTTATTCTATTGAGCTGTCTCCCTGACCCCCTGGATTATTTTCATTGAGTATAAGATTTCTAGGAGCCGGGGAGATAGCTCAACAGAATAAGCGCTTTTCTGGTAAGTGAACGGCCTGAGTTCAATCTTCGGTTCTGAAAAAAAAAAAAAGGTTTCTGAGGTTATACTTGCCTTGCAGAGGAGATACCATGATCAAGATTTCTGAGATTTATTCATGCTGTGGCACATACCTGTTAGTTTCTTTTCATGACCAAACAGTATTCTATTTTCTGCATATACCATATTTTGCTCATTCATTTATCAGCTGACATACACAGGTTGTTTTCATATTTACAGTATGATAATGCAGCTATGGACCTTTGTGTACAAATCTCTATGGATGTTTGTTTTCATTTTTCTTGGGAGATTCCTAGAAGTTTAATTGTTGGATTATTTAGCAACTCTGCATTTAACTTTTTTTTTTTTTTTTTGCAGAACTGGGGATTGAACTCAGTCCCTGGGGCTTGCCAGGCAAGCACTTATTCTACTGAACTATCTTCCCAGCCCCTCCATTTAACCTTTAAAAATATTTTTAACATTTATTTATTTTTGTATTTTAGGGAAGGCTCTACAGGGTGTTCAGAGTCTTGTGACTAGATCAGACTGTAGTGATCTGCCTGTTTACAGCCTCCCAAGAGCCGGGATTATAGGCATGTGCCACCACTCCCAGTTTCAATTGCTATCTCAGGGCATCCCAGGGGGTGGGGTCCAGCAAGGCAGGTCGGGGATTGAACCCTTATTTGGTTCATGGTCTTGTTATGCAGCTGGGCTTACAGGCATGCAGTACCACACCTGGTTTTGGGGTTGGCATGGCATGAGATACCAAGGATTGAACCCAGGCCCTTGAACTTGCCAGGCAGGCACTTAGACCACTGATCTATCTCCCCAACCCTGCATTTAACTTTTTAAAAAAATATATATTTAGTATAGGGTCTACAGGATCTCACTCACTACACAGATTGGCTTTGTAGTGATCTTCCTGTCTTCAGCGTCCCAAGTGCTGGGATTATAGCTGCACACGATCATGCCTAGTTTCAATCATAGTTTTAACGTGCCCTGGGGGCAGGGCTGGCACCACATGCCAGGGATCAAACCCATGGTCCCTGGTCTGCCTAAGCAGGCCTTTTAATCTGCTGAGCTATCTGGCTGCCCCTGCATTTAACTTTTTATTATTTATTTATTTGTGGTACTGGGGATTGAACTCAGGCCCTCACACTTGCCAGGCAAGCGCTTATTCTATTGAGCTATCTCGCTGGCCCTAAGTTTTTTTTTTGGTTTTGGTTTTTCTTTGTTTTATTTTATTGAGAAACAAATAGCAATGAGGCAGTTTCAAAACAGGTTAGTAGGACAGTTACAATAATTAATACATTGCATACTATTCATAGTTGTTAGTCATAGTACAAGATGCAGACATGATATCCTGTCCGAACACTATTAGTACAAATCTTTCTTCTCATTGAATTAAAAGAAAGTAGCTATATATCTATCGTAACTATTTTGTATATACAAATACAAAATGGTCCTTCATTTATATTCCCTTATTTATTTTTTTATTGAAGAACAAATAGCAATGAGACAGTTTCAAGACAAATTAACAGAGGCCAGGCGTGGTGGTGCATGCCTGTAATCCCAGCACTCAGGAGGCTGAGGCAGTAGGATTGTTGTGAGTTCAAGACCAGCCTGACCTACAAAGTGAGCTTAAGGCCAGCCTGAACTGCATAGTGAGAGCCTATCTCAAAAAGACAAACAAACAAACAAAAAAATTAACAGGACAGATTTGATAATACATTGCAAACTGTTTTCATATCGTACAAGGTGCATACATGATATACTTACAGGCATTATTACAGCAGATGTCTCTAATCAGTAAATTATGAGAGTGTAGCTGTTTACTTACTTTTTTAAAGCTTAATTATAGCAGTTTCAGTAACTAATACTTTCTACCTTGTTATCTTCCTAGTGGTTGTCTATAGTAGTAGAAGCCGACATAATATTCTGTCCAAACACTATTAGTGCAAATCTTGCTTCTCATAGAATTATGCAGAAGCACTGCATATTTATCCTAACTGTACTGTTTATACACACACACATTATGGTTCTTCCTTTGTATCCCCCTTTTTTTGTCTAGACCTGTCAAAGATGGGCACTCCATTGTCATTAAACCAATTTAGATGCCTGAACTCGGCGACACAATCCAACACAGTCCAGCATTCCACAATAATAGTAAATTGTCTGAAGAAGTTGTTGACTGTAGCCATTTACAGCTCAACTTATTAGTGTGGCCCCATGTTATATACCTCATTTTTATACTTTTCTGCTGGATGGTTAAGAGCGAGATAGAGCAAGACCTATATAATAAAAAATGTAGCTTTTGTTTCTGATGAGGTCAGTCAAGTCCCCTCAGGGTTTATCTTGTAATCCTCTACCTTACTCTGTAGATCCTTTGCGTCAACCATGTGGATGAGTCATGGCCAATGCTTGACCAGTTTGCTCTCTGTGAGAGCCTGAGAGAAAGTTTTCTCTCCATGTGACTCTCCCCAGGCACACTATAGATCATCAATCTCTTTCCTCTGTGGCTCCATAATCTCCTTGATCGGAAAATTTGGGGCACAGCTGAGTTAATGCAGAATCAGTGGGAGGCCTGAGCTTGTTCTCCTGTAATCCAACAGTCCCATCTGGCAAGTGCAAGGGCCTGAGTTCAATCCCAGGTTCTACAAAAGAAAAACAAAGACAAAAAATAACCCTGAAAAGTGTGTTGTTTATTGTCTGATCTACTCTGATATCTCATTTTAGTTGTTATCACTGCAGAAAATCCTGCTTCATAAGATAGTGTTGGCAACAGAAGCAGGCTTTCCAGTATCGCAATCTCAGGATGTTCTGCCTTGGCTTTGACCCAGAATGTGAGGGGGGTTGATGTAGTCTCATATTTTGAAGGCCATCATCAGTGTAATCTCAAGCAGGTGATCCGCTTTTAGAGCAAAGTTGATTCACCTGGCTTACGCACAAAATGGGTATGGATCCAGTCTTTCCTAGTTCAGGTTCTTTTTTTTTTTTTTGTGGAACTGGGTATTGAACTCAGGCCCTTGCACTTGCCAGGGAAGCACTTATTCCACTGAGCCATCTCAGCTAAGTTTGGGTTCTTTCATGGCTGACAAGTAATTCTCAAACTCTTATGAAGGCTGAGCTACTTTTTTATTTTTTATATTTTAGGGAAGGGTCTACAGGGTGTTCAGGGTCTCACTACTAGATTGGACTCATAGTGATCCACCTATTTACAGCCTCCCAAGAGCTGGGATTACAGGTGGGTACCATCACCATGACCAGTCTCAATTGCCATCTCAGCGTGCCCTGGGGGGGAGGCGGGGCTGGCACAGTAGACCTGGGGATTGAACCTCTGGCCACTGTGTCTGCTTGCAGGTGCTTTAATCCACTGATCTATTTGGCCAGTCCTTGAAAACTGAGATATTTGTAGGTGATCACGCACTAGCTGGGACGCTAGCTGGGAGAGAGAATTTCAGACATCTCAATGTTCACTCATTGCCCCTATATTGCAGTTGGATTTGAGTTCAGTCACTTCACCTATGACTTGAACATTCTCTCTCTCTCTCTTTTTTTTTGGTGGAACCAGGCATTGAACTCAGGCCCTTGTCCTTACCAGGGAAGCACTTATTCCACTGAGCCATCTCCCTGGGCCCTCATTCTCTCTCTTTTTTTTTTTTTTTTGTTTTGTTTTTGGCTGGACCAGGGATTGAGCTCAGGCCCTTGCACTTGCCAGGGAAGCGCTTATTCTACTGAGCCATCTCCCTGGTCCCCTCATTCTCTCTTAAATCGACAGATCCAATTCAGTGGGCAAAGTGAATGTAACATGAATAAGTGAGTTTTGCAACCTATTCTATGTCACTGAAGTGTGATGCCAGCAGTGACTTTTCTTCTAATCTCTGGAGCAGTTTTCCACTTCAAACACTCTGGCCAGTAATCTACCTTTAGAAAAACCATCTTCTGTGTATAAAAGAAGACATGAGGCATGTGTGTCCATCTCCACACAGAGCTGCACAAGGAGATGTGCATTAAGGGAATGCATTTGAATGGGGTTGACAATCTTAATCACAGCCTAAAAAATCTTGTTAAGTTCAGTTGACACTTTTAGCTATCCAGCATTTCTCAGTGGATGATAAAGTGCATAGAGTCACAATTAGAAGCAACTTCTTTAGGGCCAGGGAGTTGGCTCAGTGGAATAAGCGCTTCCCTGGCAAGTACAAGGGCCTGAGTTCAATCCCTGGTTCTGCAAAAAAAAAAAAAAAAAAAAAAAAAAAAGAAACAACCTCTTTGATCTGAGTTGGAAACCAGAAAACTGTCCAGCAACAGCAACCAACCCATCTGTACCTGAATCGACAAAAACCAGCCAGTTCTGTTTTACTGATAGGTAACCATCCAAAGATGTGTCTGGTTCTACACCGCTGGTTTGGAGACAGAAGTATACATACCGTACCTTCATGGACATCTTCCTGAGAAAAGTCATACAAAAACAAGTATTCCTGCCTTGTCATCAACACCAGTAGACTTGTCCATCTGGATTGTATGCCAGTGGAATTCACTGAGCTTCTCAAGCAGTTGTGTGTCAATATCTCTGCTATTTCATCAGTTCACCTAGTTATGGTGCTATGGGAGGGGAACACGATGCCACCCTTTTAATTATAGCTTCTCCTAGAAGTTCAGGACAAAATGATCTTAACAGCAAGTAGAATAAACTCTGTGACAACAGTAAAGCGCTCTTTACCTTTAGCACTGTCGTCAGCCCCTGAGAGAGAGGATCCCAGCGAAGACACATATTTGACGAAGTAGTGGCCTTCAGTAATTGGCTCTGTTCCTTGCACTGATATTTTTTATATTGAAAATCTCTAAAAGCTTTTCTTTTGATGCAAGATGGTTGATCCCCATACAGCAAACCAGTTTTCAAGGTTCCACGGCTTCTTTGGATATCCAGTCATTACATATTCTACAAAGCAGGCTTAGAAAATGTGAATCACCTGTTGCAATGAACCCATAATTTAAGTAGAACATTTGTTATTTTCTTTTAAACACAGCTTTCTTTTTGATTGGCAGTCATCCAGTATTCTGCTATTCCATCACCGAATCTTCCTCTTTTTCAAAAAAGCTCTCCAATTAGATTTAATTTTTTTTTTTTAGTCATTTTGGCTAAGGCTAGTTTGTGGGCTCATCCGAATTATCACTGAGACAAGTGTGCAATGTGGGAAGGAGGCATGGATGGGAATGGTAAATACAATAATAAGTGGACCATACGCCAACCGAAGTAAGTGTTGGCTTCTGGCTTAAAGCTTGCCACCAGATGTGGATGTACAATTGAAGTGTATGACTTCATTTGCCACTGAAAATCCTGCCATCAGATTCAGCGTGCCATTTGCCATTCACCCATAAGGTTAACGTGTGTCTGCAAGCAACCGATTCATTACGATCTCTGTGCAGTCAAGCCTCTCCGCTAAAGCTACTCTGTATTTGCAGCTGCGCCTCATTGCTAGCATCACTGCCTCAGTTCCACCTCTGATCATCAGGCATTCAGTTTCCATAAGGAGTGTGTTATGGTTTGTGCCCGGATGTCGCCACCAAAGCCTCTTACATCATAGGTGGAGCCTCTTCAGAGGTGGCTGACTCTAGAGTGTGGGACACTGGGATTAATTCATGGCTCAGTGCTAGGATCAAAGGCACTAGGGTAAAAAGTGTAGGTGCTATGTACCCTAAATAGCCCAGATAAGATATAAGGGCTAGAAAGTGCTATTGTCAGTCTTTGCTTGTTTTCGTTGTCATGCTGCCATGGACTGTTTCTCCTCTGCCTTGGAACCAGCCAATTATGGGCAGAAACTTGGCAAACTGTAAACTAAATAAACCTTTCCTCCTTCAGCTTTGGGTGTTGGGCATTTTGTCCCAGCAGTCAGAAAGTAATTAGCTCAGATCGCACAGCCTAGATCTCTAGCGTGTATAGTTTACAGTGAGGCCCAAAGTCCTGTCCTTACAACTCACCCAGATGCACTGAGAAGTATGCTGTACTAGGCCTCTCTCATCCAGTTGACAGTCATGAGAAATGATCACAAGTCCACCCCTTGGCAACCTGACACCTATACAGCTCCAAAAACCATGCTTCATCTCCAAATAGAGTCAGTCACAAGGTCAGAATTACAGAATATGACCGGACTATCCCACGTGCAATGGAAAACACGCTGATTTCTTCTCCAACATCTCAACACTCCTGGCCTTGCCTAAAAGCCCACCTCTAAAGCCTTCTGAGGGCCGGTGAGGGAGCTCAGTGGTCTAAAGCACCTGCTTAGGCAGACTCAGGCAGGTTCAGAGACCCATGGTTGGATCCCCAGCACCACATACCATGGGAGCCCTGCCCTCAGGGTGGCAAAAAGAAGTCTTCTGAGACGAAGAGAAATGACCCTACCCCCCACTTTTGTCATTATTTTATTTATTTGTTGTATTTTAGGGAAGGGTCTACAAGGTGTTTAGGGTCTCACTACTAGATCAGACTCATAGTGATCCACCTGTTTATAGCCTCCCAAGAGCTGGGATTACAGGTGCGTACCACCATGTCCAGTCTCAATTGCTGTCTCAGTGCACCCTGAGGGTGGGGCTGGCTCAGCAGACCCAGGCATCAAACCCCTGGCCCCTACGCCTGTTTATAGGCACTTTAATCTGCTGAGCTATTTGACCAGCCCTATTATCTTTTTTTTTTTGGAACCAGGGGATTGAACTCAGACCCTTGCGCTTGCCAGGGAAGTGCTTATTCTACTGAGCCATCTCCGCAGCCCCAGCCCTATTGTTTTTAATATTTTTTTAATTTTTAAAGTTAAGGAAAACCCTTAGCTGTGAACCCCTGTAAGATTCCAGAAGCTAGCTAGATGCATGCCATAACTGTAGCAGTAATATAGGCTGAGGCAGGAGAACCTCAAGTTCAAGTCTCATCTAGGCAACTTTGTTTCAAAATAAAAAATGAAAACGCAGGGGATATAGCTCAGTAGTAGAATGCTCCTGGGTTTTATCCCCACTGTCAAGCGCACACACACACACACACACACACACACACACACACACACCAAAGCAAGCAAGCAAACAAAAACAATTCCAAAAACAATTTATCTACTTTCAAGATACGGTGACACAGATGAGTTAACATTCCCATTGCAAAAGGGAGGGATAGAATAGAGAGGAACAGACCCAGAGCAGAAGGGCAAACACTAAGTTTGTAGCTCTGGCACTTGGGGAACACAACGGTGAGATGCAAGTTCCACAGGGCTTGGGTGGCCCTACTCTCTGGCCTTGCGGTGTCAGCCCACACATTCCCTCTCTCGGGCAGGCTCTGCTCATTGCCCCAGCTTCCCACCCTCCCAGTTGCAGGCTACACCTTCTTGGAGGCTTCCAGCAGACACTCTGACAGAGTGTGGTATATTGTCTGGACTAGGTGGAAGCCTTCATGACACCAAAACTCTTGTTTTTTTTTTTTTTTTGGCAGAACCAGGGATTGAACTCAGGCCCTTGTGCTTGCCAGGGAAGCACTTATTCTACTGAGCCATCTCCCTGGCCCATTGCATTCTACATACTTGCAGAACCAGTATCTCGGGGACAGCACCAAGATCTGCTACCATTCAAGCAGCAGCCGGGCACCACTGACCATCACCGCAGGGCCTGGCCACGCATGCGGCTGCTGAGCATGGTGAAGTGAATCCCAGAAACTCAGTTCTTTAATTATTATTATTATTATTTTTGTACCAGGAATCAAACTCAGGACCTTGTACTTGCCAGGCAGGTGCTTGTGCCCTTGAACTATGTCCCTGGCCCTAGGAAATCAGTCCTCTAGGCACCCCTGCTGGAGTCGCAGGCCCCAGGAGCTGTCTTCACAAAGGAAAACCTTGTCTTCTTACAGTCCTGAGCCTGTGATGGGCGGGGTACTGCTGACTCCTCAGGTGTCCTCACGACATCATCTTGTCCCCGTGCAAAGTACAAGGCTCCTTTTTAGTGGCACCAGACTCTTGAACCACACCTTTGGTTCCACCCTTACATATGCTTCTTTTCTGGCCAGACTCCAAGTTCTGCAGCTCTTCCTACTCAGCTGTTTACTGCTGATTTTCACTGTAGAACTGGCTCAAAGTAGCCAGCAAGAGCTGACAGCTTGGGCTGCCTTGAGATTAACTCTGCTGGACGAACTAGTCTATCATCTTTATTTTATTTGCTACAGGGTCTCACTATATAGTTTGGATCATAGTGATCCTTGTGTTTCAGTCTTCCCCAGCTCTGGGATTACAGGTGTGCACCACCATGCCTGGTTTTGGGGCCAGCATGGCATGCAGTCCCAGGGATCGAACGTGGGTCCCTGCGTTTGCCAGGCAGGCGCTTAGACTACTGAGCTATCTCCCCAGCCCAAGTCCATCATCTTTATTTTTTATTTTTTTTTTTTTTTGGTGGAACCGGGGATTGAACTCAGGCCCTTGCGCTTGCCAGGGAAGTGCTTATTCCACTGAGCCATCTCCCCGGCCCCCAAGTCCATCATCTTTAAATTTGATCTCCTACAAATATCAGAATGAGGACAAGTATAGACAAGGTCTTTTCCAGAATACAACACACCTGGCCTAGTATAGCCTTCATTCCCTTCTGAAATATAAGTACAGTCTTTACAGTCTCATTAGCATTCAAGTCTTCTGAATTTATATCAGAATTTTCTGTGTTTGCCTGGCAAGTGCAAGGACCTGAGTTCAATCCCCAGTTCCACCAAAAAAAAAAAAAAAGAATTTTTTTTTTAAGCACTGCTTAAAAAGCACTGCTTACGGCACTCAAGGCTTTCTCTAGCTTACTTTTCTGGACTCCTCCCATGCACCAGTTCCAAAGGCTTCTGGACCACATGTCAAGCAGGGACAACAATGACCTCACTCTCTGATACCAACTGTATTAGTCAACTTTTCCTTACTGGAACAAAATACCTGATCAGATATCGAGCCAAGCGTCTCTCGGTTCACTATTTCAGTGGTCCATGGCTGACTAGATCTAAGGCAGAAGCATTGTGGTGAAAGGGTGTGGAAGAGGAAGGTTGCTTTACCTCCTGACAGATAGGAGCAGAGTGAAAGGGGAAGTGCCAGAGAAGAAGACAGGGACCAGGTATTGTTCCATGACCCACCCAGATACACCTAGATGGGTTTTTAACTACCTGTCTCAGTGTCTCTCAAGTCAGTCAAGCTGACAATCAAGATTAGCCATCAAGGGGGCCAGGGAGATGGCTCAGTGGAATAAGTGCTTTCCTGGCAAGCACAAGGGCCTGAGTTCAATCCCTGGTTCCGCCAGAAAAAAAAAAAAAAAAAAAAAAAAAAAAAAAAAAAAAAGATTAGCCATCATAGCAAAGTGACATGAACCTATATTACCCATAAGCAGAAATTTTAAGAGCAAGGGTGAAACACTGCTGGAACTTAGAGAATGATACTACTAAATATGGCATCTTATTTTTTGCTTGTCTAGAAATTTTATCTCAGGGCTAGGGAGATAGCTTGACATGTAAGCACCTGCTTGACAAGCACAAGGACCTGAGTTCAGTCCCTGGTACTGCATGCCATGGAACCCCAAGCATGCTGTGCCAGACCCAAAACTGGGTGTGGTGGTGCACACCTGTAATTTCAATGCTGGGGAGGCTGAGACAGGAGGATCACAAGTCTGAGCTGGGTAGCGAGACCTTGTACCAAATAAATAAAATAAATAAGAAATTTTATCTAAGCCAGGTGTGGTGGTTTACCCCTGTAATCTCAGCACTTTGGAGGCTGAGGCAGGAGGATCATCGGGAATTTGAGACCAGTATATGCTATAAAATAAGCCAGCCTGGACTACATAGTGAGACCCTGTCTCAAAAAGACAAAAATAAAAAAAAAAAATCATCTAAAGGAAATTAAAGACCTTAAAAACAATTCAGAATCCAGTTCTAACTTCTCTTTTTAATAAGAATGAAAAGAACTCCCTTACCAGCATAAAAACTACAAAAGGGAACAGAAGTGGGCTTTCCATTTCCACCCTGAAATCCCACCACCTGCTGGGAAAAGAAGGCTGGCTGTTCTTGGGCTCATTCCAAGGCCAACACCAGAATATTCTGGGGTTTTTGTCTTTTTGAGACAAGGTCTTACGATGCAGTTCAGGCCAGCCTTGAGCTCACTTTGTAGCCCAGGCTGGTCTCAAACTTTCAGTGATACTCCTGCCTCAGCCTCCTGAGGGCTGGAATTACAGGTATGCACCACACCACACCAGAATATTCTGTATTTTTTTTTTTGTTGTTGTTGTTGAACTGGGGATTGAACTCAGGCCCTTGCACTTGCTAGGGAAGCACTTATTCCACTGAGCCATCTCCCCGGCCCCAACATACCAGAATATTCTGAAGAGAATTACCTTACAAGCTAATTTTTGTCTTCAGGACCATTCATTTCCCTGGTATTTCCCCTGAATATTGCTTACAATCCTAATCACTCTCCCACTGTATGTAAGGGATGTATCCTTTTTTTTTTTTTTTTTTTTTGTGGAACTGGGATTTGAACTCGGCCCCTTGCATTTGCCAGGGAAGCACTTATTCCACTAAGCCACCTCCCTGACCTTTTTTCTTTTTTTTTAATTTGCAGTACTGGGGATTGAACTCAGGACCCTGCGCTTGCTAGGCAAGTACTTATTCTACTGAGCTACCTCCCTGGCCCCCATATACCTTTTTGAATAATCTTGAGCTAGTGGGTAATCATATTTCTGTGATTATTAGCCTTTCATACATTAATTAATCTGCATGCCTTTTCTTTTTATGAGTTTAGGACATGTTCTACAGGGTCTCACTACTATGTAGATTGGACGCTTAGTGATTCTCCTGTTTTCAGCCTCCCAAGCACTGGGATTACAGGCATGGGCCACCAGGCCCAGTCTCAATCCCCTTCTCAGCGTGCCTCAGGGGTGGGACCCAGACAGCATGCGGGGATCAAACCTTGGTCGATGCGCTCTGCCTAAGCAGGTGCTTTAGCCCGCTGAGCTTCTGGCCGGCCCTGAATGCCTATTCTACTGTTTGATTTTTGTCAGTCTTTTCCATCAAAACTTCAGAGGACAGAGAGACAGTATCTTTTTCATGGAGCCTAGTGTGAGGATAATCTGGAGTAGAGACAGGGAACGCCAATGGGAAATGCATCCCGACTTAAGTTATGGAGATGCCTTCTGCCACAGCAACCTCTGAAGAAGAGTAGCCACTGGACCCTCCAGTATCCCAGGGCCGTGGGCCTCAACAAGGGCCACCAGGTGACTAAGAACATGTGCAAACACAGGTATAGCCGCTGTCGTGGACATCTCACCAAACACACCAAGTCTGTGCTGGACATGATCCGGGAGGTGTGCAGTTTCCTCCCCTCTGCTTGTGCCATGGAGCTGCTCAAGGTCTCCAAGGACAAACGCGCCCTCAAGGTCATCAAGAAAAGGGTGGGGACGCACATCTGGGCCAAGAGGAAGCGCGAGGAGCCGTCATGAGGAAGGCAGCCCAAGAAGGACTGAGCCCCTCTGGAATAAAGCCTTGCAGAAAGTTAGCTGGGCGTGGTGGCGCAGGCCTGTAATCCCAACACTGGAGAGGCTGAGGCAGGAGGATGGTTGCGAGTTCAAGACCAGCCTGAGCTACAAAGTGAGTTTGAGGCCAGCCTGAACTGCATAGTGAGACCCTGTCTCAAAAAGACAAAAAAAAAAAAAAAAAAAAAAAAAAGGAGTTAGCACTTGGCAATGCTGATATTTTACTCCTGCCTATTACCCTACATTTACCAGATGAGGAAACTGGCCAGAGGGTGAAGCCAAGGGTGTACAGCGTGGTCTGTGGTTCCCGGAGATATTTGGTTTTGTTGTTCTTTTACTTTTGGTTTTTTGAGACAGGGTCTGGCTACGTGGTCCAAACTGGCCTTGAACTCAATATGAGGCCCAGGCTGACTTCAAACTCATAGTGATCTTTTTGCCTCAGCCTGCCAAGTGCTGGGATTATAGATATGTGCCACTGGCCCTAGCTGCTTTTTTGCTTTTGAGACAAAATTTCTTTCTTTTTTTCCGGGCAGAACCAGGTATTGACCTCAGGTTCTTGCCAGGGAAGCAATTATTCCACTGAGCCATCTCCCCGGCCCCCTGAGACAAAAATCTCATTGTGCAGTTCAGTCAGGTCCCAAACTCACGGGGATCCTCCTGCCTCAGCCTCCTGAGTGGCTGGGATTACAGGCGTGCGCTGTCATGACCAGCTCAGTCCTAATGCCCGTTGAGACACTTTCAGTGAAGGGGCTGGTTCTTCAAGCCCCGTGGCTGAAATCAAGAGTGATTCTCAAGCCTGGACACCCAGACATAAATAAATAGGTTTCATGAAACAGTCATAACCACAACTTCAGACCATTCAAGGGTTTCGTCCCCTTGAACCTAGACCCGCGCTAGGCCAAGAAACAGCCCCTCCCCTTCCTATCTTTCCTCCTTCTTTTCATTAATCTCTACTGAACACCTACCCACTGGGTGCTAGAGCATTCTGGTCCTGAGACACGACAGTGACCCGTGCAGCCCTTGACATCTGGGGCTCTCATTCCACTGGGAAGAAGCACTTAGTGCTGGGGGAGCTGAAGGCTTACTAGAAGATGAGGCTGGGAAGAGTCCTTAGAGGGTGGCTGGTGGGCTTGGGGAGGTGTCAGGAGGAAGAAGTCTCTCTGTTAAGCTGCTATCGAGATAGAGATCTGCAAGAAGGAGTCAGCTTCGTGGCTGTGTGACCTGCGCAGCCAGTCTGCACTCAGAACCACCCTAGTCTTCCCTTAATGTTCTATCTTGAATTCTTTTTTGTGGAACCAGGGATCGAACCCAGGCCCTTGCACTTGCCAGAGAAGCACTTACTCCACTGAGCTATCTCCCTGGCCCCTTGAATTCTTAAAATTTGAACCAGGGCTTGCATTTTCACTTTGTACAGGGCCCCATAAATTAGGTGTCAGTCCCCTCTCCAGACAGAAAGAACAAGCGCAAAGGTCAGGGGAGGCAAGCAGGTGCTGACACCTAGGAGCCTGGCGTAGACACGGCCTTGTCTCACGGCTGCCCTTTGTGCTTCCACCCCTCCTCCCCCACTGCCCACTGGGGTTCTGGCCCTAGCAGAGCTCAGGCAGGACAGAGGGTGAGGTTCCAAACCCAGGAACAGTCTGGAAGCAGTTTTCAGGGTGCAGGAAACCCCATCCCTAGTGACTTGTCTTTTTTGGGACAGGAGCTAGGGACATTCCCAACAGTGCCGAGCAAGGACTGTGCCTGTGGCATTCACTGCCTGTACTTCTAGTCTGTGCCCAAGCCAAGATCTAGCAGTTTTCACAGCTTTTCAGAGAGCCCCAAGGCAGCAAAGTGTGCGTGTGGGGGGTTTGGTAGACACGTGGGGTGGTGCCAGATCCGCAGGCATGGTGCCGCCCACCGCTGCTGAGGCTGAAATTGGAGGCAGACCTAGAAGCATGGCCTGGCTACTCTCATATCTAGCACACGGGAGATTGCCCCTGTGAGGTCACCCTCTGCAAATTTTCATCTGGGGCTGAATGTCTCCACTATCCAGTTACTTACTATATTACTATGAGTCCCTTGAACCCAGGACGTCCCAAGACACCTGGAGCTGAGGCCTTATGGCCCCTGAGGACAGCGTCTTAGACTGGATCTAGGACCACCCCAGGCTGGCTCTTTCCCATGGCCCTAAGTGGGAATGTGGCCCTTCCGCACAGATCCCCATGCTGCAGCCTCAAAGCACAGCACCCACACTTTCCTCCCCGGGAAACTCAGGCAAGAGTCCCACGTACAGCCACGCAGTCCCAGCAGGTGCCCGCTGTTCTTGAAGCACCCCCACCACTGCAAAACTCTTTCCAAACAGAGTTCCCTTTCTGATCCCTCACCCCAGGCCCACACTGCCATCAGGATAAAGCCCTGCCCCTACATTGTCCACACCACTGGGTCCTCCGTGTCCCTCCCCTCAGCACAATGGCTCATTCCCTAGACTTATCGCCTCTCGGACACCTCTGCATGTTGTTTTCTCTGCCAGGAAAGTGACCTTCCCTTCATCTATGAGATTTTTCCCTAGAGGCCTAAATGCCATAAATATCTCTCAGAAATGGGTCCCACTGCCCCATGCATGGTTGAGACTGTAGCCCTAAGCCAGGCTCCCTGTTGAATCCTGGCTTTGCTGTATGAGGCAGGAGTTACACTGCAGAACAAATCCCCTCCAAATTCCAGGTCTACAACAGCACGTTGTCATCACCCCACTGGTTGGCTACAGTGCGGCTGGCATAGGGAAATAAAGGATGAAACACTACGTAGCATTTATCGAGCGGCATCCGTATGACTGGCCTGTGGTCACTCACATGTGTTATTCCGCTCGCTCCTCACATCAACCGTAAGCGTGGGGTGTTATGATCCTGTTTTTGAGTTGAGTTTGATAGCCAGAGGTCGTATGTCTTGCCCAAGGTAACATAGCTGATGAGTGGGAGAGCCAAGTAACTGGTGAACCCAGGCAGAACATGGGTACATCCATTTCACAGCTCTGTTGCCTCCAGTGAATGGATGAGCTGGGGTTCGTGTTGATTTTATTTTATTTTATTTTTTTTTTTTTGTCTTTTTGAGACAGGGTCTCACTATGCAGTTCAGGCTGGCCTTAAGCTCACTTTGTAGCTCAGGCTGGTCTCGAACTCACAACAATCCTCCTACCTCAGCCTCCCGAGTGCTGGGATTACAGGCATGCGCCACCACGCCCGGCTTCGTGTTGATTTTATTGAAGCCCTTCCTGGTGGCCTCCAGCTCAGAGCCCAGCTTCTGAGGCCTGCTGACTTCTGTACTTGGGTACTTGGGTTGAACCTTCCCAGGAACTCAGGCTTGCTGGAGACCTTATTCCTCTGAAGGTGGAGACTGGGACCTGGGATGGCAGCTGGGTGTTAGATACCTGGTTACCCAAGAGGCTCTTCTCCCATGCTTCCAAGTGTGAGGGTTATTGAGGGAAGTTCCCAGAGCAGCAAATTATCAGCCTTACCCAAGTGCCCAGGCTGAGCCAGGGGAGGGCAGGGCAGGGAAGTGACCTCAGCTGGCCCTTGGGCTGTTTTCATGCTGCCTGCATGGGGAAAAGAGCTGCAGCTGAGTGAGGCAGAGAAAGCCATGTTCCTGCCTCATGAGTCCCTCCTCGATGTGGCATCCAGCCCTGGGCAGCAGATATGAGCTGCGCTTGGTTCCAGGCCTGTCACTAGCCAGCTAAGTGGCTTTGTACAGACAGTGTAATCCCAAGACTGCCTCCTCATCCACAGACTGAGATGACAGAACACCCTCATGGACCCGTATGGGGAGAGGTGGTTCACCCTGGGCTTGCAAGGCCCTGCAACTGACCCCTGATTAATTGCTTGGATTAATCATTCAGCTGGAAGCCACAACCAGATTTCATGGTTATATAACTTCTCTCCTACCAGCACACCTTTTGGTCCACTTCCCAGAGCCTAAATACATCTGCAGTCGAATGACGTGGGCGTAGAATTATTTCTCTTCTCTTGAGCATAAGCTTTTCTACCCATAAAATGGGGGTCATCGTACTTGCCTCAGAGAAATGCATGAAAGTCCTGGTCTCACCACTCCGAGAATCAGTTTCCTAATTTGTAAAAATCTGCTTCCCAGAGTAGTCTGGACTACAGAAGGACAGTCCCAGTACCCAACAGGCACATCGCTTGGCACAGGATAAGAACTTACTAAATTTACTTGAAAAACAGCCCAGCCAGAGATAGTGTTTCAGAGAACAAAGCCAAATCCAAGCCAGCTTTCTGGTCATTTCCAGTTATTTTTTTGATACTGGGGATTGAATTTAGGACCTTGCGCTTGCCTGGCAGGCACTTATTCTACTGAGCTATCTCTCCGGCCCTCTAGTTTTTATTTACTATAATATGCTTCATTTTATGACATATCTCCTCCACTAATGCCCTTGTTTTCATTTCTTGTAAATGAGAATTTTCTGCGCCACTTTTTCTATGCACATGGGTCATAGAGACTTAAGTCTATCTATCTATCTATCATCTATCTGTCTATCTATCTATCTATCTATCTATCTATCTATCTATCTATCTATCTATCATCTATCTATCGCATTTTGCTAGGTTTCCCAGGATGGCCTTCAACTCTTGGGCTCAAGCAATCCTCCTGCCTCAGCCTGCCAAGTAGCTGGGACTACAGGTGACTGACTGTCATTACCCCTAGCAGATTTTTAAAAATTCTTAAGGGTTTCTCTGAACCTGATGAAGGAAAAGTGGACTTCATGTTATTGTAAGTTTCATTATCATACAGACTGAAATTACACAGTCCTCTGTTACTATGCAGTACCTTCATGACTACTGCTTTATTTAATCTCAAAGCCCTGTCAGGTTGGTGGTGTTATCGCCATTTCTGTATGAGTCACCACTGCTACAACCAAATACCTGACATCAGCAGTTTAAAGGAAGAAAGGTTCACTGTGGCTCATGGTTTGGGAGTTTTCAGTCCGTTGCTGGGGGTCTGAGGTGAGGCTTCTTGCTAGAAGGGCAGTTGTCCACCTCTTGGTGACCAGGATACGGAATGAGTGAAAAAGCTGGAAAGAAAGAAAAAGGGGACAAGATAGAGTCCTCAAGCCACTCCTACCTATCCATTCCCTTCAACTAGGTCTTGCCTTCTGTTTCTATCACCTGCCTGTAATGCCATTAAATTATGATTTCATCAGCGGAGAAATCACAGATGGAGTTAGAGACTTCAAATCCAATCATCTTCGTTCGGGAAAGTTGCACTTCTGAATACATGAACCTTGAGAGAGTAATATAAAACATGCCCATTGTACAGACTATAAAACTGAGGCATAGAGAACGAGATTTGCTCAGACCAAAACTGTATCTCTTCTGGAGTTTTCTGGGGGCAGAGCAGTGCCTCCTTGTTCCCCTCCATCCACTCCTCCAGGACAGGATGAGGGTGTCTCCTGGTCTCTCACGTGCCAGGTCTTCGCACACCAGAGGAAGGGGCAATCCATGACAGTGAGACTCAACATTTACCGAGGGCCTACTGTGCATAGGGTCCTCACCCTTCAGGTGCTGCCACTTCTGAGGTAGACGGGGTGCTGAGGAATGAGTGCTTTAACACAGGTGCAGATAAGCTCACTGGCCCTGAGGAAAGGGCTTTCGACCGGAACTTGCACAAACCAGGGTGCCCAACCATGGGTGCAGCCCCTCCAAGCAGCGAAATGAAGTGGGGAAAGGTATTTGGCCCACAGCGCGGTGCTGGGGTTCCGAGCGCTGGGCTGAACCTGGGATTCTAGCAAAGCCATTAGTCCAGTTCTCCAGCTATAAGTTGCTCCCCACCACCCCAGGTCGACCAGAAATTGGAACCTGGGGCTCCCACCATCAGAAAATGGGAAAAGCTCCGCTGCAGCCTCCGCAGCCCCCTACTGAGCCTAGGAACTTGGACGAGGCTTCTGCTCGCTGGGCTCCCCACTGCAGCACGCCCACAGGAAGTCCCCGGGCGGGCGGGCGCAGCGGCCGGGCTGAGCCCTCCACCCTGCAAGGTCGCAGTGCTTGCGCCAGCCCGGGCGGGGCCAGGGCCGCGGTGCGGCCCCCGCTAGGCCCGCGGAGGCGGCTGCGGGGCCCTTCCCAGCTCGGGGCGGGGCTGTGGCCAGGCGCCTTTTATCTGCGGCCAGGAGGCCCCAGAGGCTACAGCTGGCTCCGGGCGGTGTCTGAGGCGCAGGTGAGCCGGGCCTGAGAGCGCGAGAAGGCTAGGAGCAGGGCCCTGTCGGGGCTAGGGGCAGGGGTGTCCCGGCTCGCGCGCGTGGGGACGAGGGTCGGAAGTGGGGCGCAGCCTAGGGAGCACCCTGGCTGGGGTGGGAACAAGACCGGGAAACAGCTCGGAGGGGGCAGAAAGGAGGAGCAGGGCCGGGCACATCTGGGGATGAGCAGAAGAGACCCAAGGAGAGGGCTGGGGAGGACCCTGGGCAGGGAGCTGGACCACGTGGTTGGAGGGGGAGGGAGGAAGGGCCAAAGGAGGGATGGAGAAGGGAAGACATCCGCGAGGAAGTGGACAGCGTGAGGAAGTGGGCAGCGGGCTGCTGGGCCCGGGGAGTGGGGGTCCTGCAGGCCCGTGGTCAGGGACCCCAACCTATTCCTCTTTCTGGAAGAAGGAATCTAGGTGACAGGGGGCCGAGAAGGATTTGAGTGGTCCCAGTTGGGGAATCAGAACCGAGGACAGCCTGCTGAGGGCCCAGGAGTGGTTGTCCCAGGCTCCTGCTTCTTTCCTGGGGGGTGGGGGGGCTCCCTTGGTGTTGGACAGTTTGATTGCCTCAGAGGCAGGGAAGTGCGGAGGGGCCCCACGAACGCTCCCAGCATGGCTTGGTAACTTTCCTGGGGTCAGGCCAAGGGAAGCCTACAGTGTGATGGGTTTTCAGAGCCTAGCTGCACCTGTGGGAGCGCCCAGAACCCCACCTTGGAGTGCTTGTCCTGGACCGCCCAGCCTCCTGTCATGGGGCTTGTGCTGTCTCTGGACCCCTTGGGAGAGGCTGTCCTGCTCCAGCCTCTGTTCCCCTGCCAGAGGGCCCTGGCTGGCCACAGTGCAGCTCAGGTCCCGTGCTTTTAGTCCTTGCTAGGCGACTGTGGCCAGGTTGCCAAGCCTCTCTGGGCTTTGGTGAGTCTTCACACCCCAGAAGGATCGCCTTAACAATGACTTTGTTTTGGAGCACAAAAGGAGAACTTCAGTGAGCTGGAGAGTAAATTAAAAGTTGCTGTTCAGTCTGAGAAATGGAGGGGCTGCAGGTTGGCTGAGCTGGGGGATTGGTTTGCCACGAAGGTGACGCATTTGCTGAAAGATGGGGAGGCCAGCCAGAGAGCAACATTCTGCTCGTCCAGTTTGGGTCCACTGCTGGGTACCAGAGAGTTCACTCAAGGGGTGGTGTGGGTGGTAGTGAAGAGCAGGAGCTGTTTTCAGAGTCCGACAGACCACCCCACCTCCAGAGCAGGGGCAGCGGCTTAGCCTTGATTTTGACACTTGCGAAGGACCTAGGGTAGGGACTTTAAAGAGCAAATAAAATCTGAAAGGTACAGTAGATACTGAGAATGGGAAAATTCTGGTCAAAGGGAAGGAACGACTGGGATGAGGGGAAGGAGAAAAGAAAGGAGGGAAAACTATGCACATACATGGCACAGCTTGGAGAACTGTACTGCTGATTTCTGCTGGTCTGTTGAAAGGAGCAGTTAATGCTTTTTTTTCTCTTTATTTTTATCTTTTGACCAGTTTTGCATGCTTATGTCTGGCGATCTGAGCAACTAATTTGAAGACAACAATATGCAGTACTACGACCATTGTTAAATTCCTATCATTTTGTTTAGTGAAATTCTGTATTGTTTCTTCTTCTTCCTCCTCCTCTTCCTCCTCCTCTTGTTCTTCTCCCTCCTTGTTCTTCTTCTTCTTCTTGCTATATATTCTCTTTAAAAAAAAATACCCCCCCCCAAAAAAAAGAAAGCTGTGAGGGAGAGGAGCGGGGAGATGCGGGTAAATGTGCTCTGGAATCAACAGGCCACTGACGGATTCATGTTCGTGTCTGATAGTAATGATGCAGGGTTTGCCACTGCCTGTCAGCCTCATCAGGACCTTTGAGGAGGGTTTGCCGCTGACAGGCCCGGTACTGGCCTGGCCCCATTTGTTGTTTTGTTGATATTTGGGGACCGAGCCTCGTGTTGCCCAGGCTGACCTTGAACTGCTGGGCTCTGGTGAATTGCTGGCCTTCTGAGTAGCGAGGATATAGGCATGTACCATGGTGCCTGGTTTTACTATCTTTAACTGGTATACCAAAACATAAAAATTGTGCATATTAATGGGATATATAATTTTGTTGGTACCAAGGATTGAGCTCAGGATCTTGTACTTGCCAGGTAGGCACTTACAGTCCTGAGCTATCTCCCTGGCCTATTGTGTAATTTTTCATACTTACATTTGTAAGTATGAAACACTTTTGTGTGTTTGTGCATGTGGGGGTGGTGGGGGTGCTGGTGCTCTGCTGTTGCTTCTACTTCTGGGGATAGAACCCAGGGCTTTGAGCATACTAGGCACACATTCTACCACTGAGCTGCATCCCTAGCCCAGGCCTTATTATTTTTATCTGACGCGTTAGACTTTGTTCTTCGTGGCATTATATAATCTTTAAGAGAAAGTGCTGAGCAGCCAGAGCCCAGAAAAGAAACAATGACTATTTTTCATGCTAGGAAGGAGACAAAAGAAGCAGTGGAATTGTAACCAAATAATGCTGGTGATAGGTGCTATTTAGACAGGGTGTGAACTCCAGAAGGCAGCGTATTCCTACCCTGGGGTCTTGCATTGAGTGTGAGCTTGCTGGGTTCAGTTTTCCAGGCCTGTGTTTTAAAGTTCTCCACTCACTGTTGGAGCTCTAGTTCCTGGAACATAGTAGGGCTAAGATGAATATTGTTGGAATGTCCCAGGGTCTGTAGCACCCTTCGTGATCATTGGTGAATTCACCCTCTCCCTTGACATTTGGAGAAAGGGTCAGGAGGGGAAAGGACTTGTCTAAGCTCACCTGGGGGCTGAGTGGCTGGGCCAGTGGCAGCCAGCAAAGAGTGGAGTCACCTGTATGTCAGCTAGTGAAGCATCATTTGGTTTTGCTTTCACAAGAGCCCAAGAGGTAGCTGGTTTTTTTTTTTTTTTTTTTTTTTTTTTTGTGGTACCAGGGATTGAACTCAGGACCTTGCACTTGCCCGTCAAGCGCTTATTTTACTGAGCTATCTCCCTGGCCTTAGGTAGCTGTTCTTATCCTCTGATTGTAATGGAGGAATCAAGCTCAGAGAGGTTAAAGAGCTTCTGCACAGTTTCCCAGTAGGGGAGGAAGGAGCTGCTCTGATTGACCGAGGAGCTCTCACCCAGACCTGGAGGGCTTTGTCTTGAGTTCTGGCCACACTGAAAGCCTTCTAGACGTCTCCAAGACAGGCCCGTGCCAGCAGACATTTGAGGGTTCTTCGGCTCGATTCAGATGGAAACCTTAAATTGCCAAAGTGCATTTTTGCTAGTGACCCTGATGATACCGGTTGACACCAGTTCATGCCAGATGCCACCAGTTGAAGTTGCTGGTAGCTGGTCTCTGTTGCAGATCTTCCCTGGCTGCCACTCTCAGGGGCTCTCCAAAGCTAACAACCTTGAGTGTTTATGACTTTTTAACAAGTAACTGCTGTGTCCACATGACTCACAATCAGAAGCCAGAGTAGATTTTCAGGACCTTACAAGCCTATACTGCCCAAGAAAAAGGTCACGAGTGGATTTAAAGGACCACCAGAGCGAGGCTTTGTTTGTACCTGTGCTGTAGCATGGGCAGTCAGTACAGCAGAGGGGACCCTCCCAGACTAACTCCAGGAGTGTGACAGGAGCGCTGCTAGTAGCTCCGGAAGGCCTGTCGCTGGTGTCAACCTGAGTGTGGATTGGCCCAGCCTGGTCTAAACTCAGGCCTTCTCATCTGAGGCTATTGAATGGTCCAAATTCAATTCTGCTGTGTGACGCAACTCTGAGCTTGCGGCGGTCAGGGTGGACACCTTCTGGAGTGGGTCAAGGTGTCCAGGAAGGTAGCTATGCTCACCACTATACCACCAACGCAGGCATGGTGTCCAGGACAGCTGCGGCAGGTAGGCAGAATATCAGGAGATGGGCTGTTTGATTGACAGCTGTCTTACCTCCATGAACAATGGCGGGGCCAAGGCCGGGGGCTCTTCAGAGGGGCTAGGTGCACGAGTCACAGCTTCTTAAGGACTGAGGAAGTTGGGAATGTTGATCACGGGCACAGATCCTTCACAGACCATTGCTATGTTAGGAATGGTTTTCTTGCCATGTCTTCTGCATGAATGACAGCAGAGCGGTACTTCCTGTCAGAGTGGCCCAGAGAGCCTGGTTGGTGGAAGGAGGACTCGAAGCAAGCTCTCTCAGTCCCTCCTTAGGACTGTGAGGGAGCGGAGGGAAGGGAGGCAGTGGTGCATGACAGCCCTCAGCCAAGCCATGTCCTCCCCCAGCCTCCACAGAACAGGGGAGAGGCAGGAGCTTCTGGTCCATCTCCCCCAGGTTATGCCATGTGCATTTCAGGTTGCTTCGCACATCGCTTGTCCTCTGTGCCCTCATGCCCTGGGACAGGGCTTCTGAGGACACCTGTCTCCTGGGATGACACTTCCAAGCCACCTACCTCCCTTGTGTCTGTGAGCAGGTGCCAGTTTTCAGGCCTCTGTGAGCCTAGAGGAGTTACTCTGAATGGGATTTTCTGAGAACAACTTAATTATTAAATAAGGTCAGTGTCCTCAGCGGTCCAAACTCCAGCCAGATTTCCCTGGCCCCCTAAATACACATCAAGGATAAAGTAAATGTTTAAGGAGACACATGGACCGGTGCAGTGGCACTAGCTGTTGGGAGTTAAAGGAGGACTGAAGTTTTTGGAGAACCCTGGAGAAATCTCTTAGACTGTAGATAGTTTAAATATCACTACTAGTAGTATTCGTAATAGTAATGGCAGTCATATACTGAGTCACTACACTGTGCTTAAACTCAGTTCTAGTAAATTTAATTTTTGAAGCAATCTAAGAGGTAAATAATATTAAAGCTTCCATAAGGGAGCTAAGGATCAGAGAAGGTGAGTCACTTGTCTAGGGTCACCCAGTGCTGTGTTATAAAATCTGGTACCAAAACCAGTCTTCCAAATCTGACGTTCATCTCTTTCCCCAGTCTTTACTTTTATTCTCATCTTCCTTCCATTCTGATTCTCACCAAGTAGGACATATAAAGCAGCCAAGTTCCCTTACATCTGCCAACTGGTCCTGAATACTTGTTCCCTGCCCAGTTTTGTTCTGACTTGTGTGATCTAAGATAAATGACTTGTCAGCCAATCCTTAGCATTTTGCATGTCTCGTGCAGAAGTTAGTGGTGAGCTGAGTCCTGGCTGGGAGGATCCTGTGTGGGAACCCTGAAGGGAGGGGAGAGGTCTGAGGGGTTGTCTTTAGCCCTGCTCTCTGGTGACATTATACAAAAAGGTTCATCCCATTGCCCCTCACCTGTGGAAGTGTTACCCAGTGCTTGGAATCTGGTGACTTGTGTAGTCCTATGGCAGAATTCATCAGCTCCCCTCACCCCCAGTTCACAGAGGCCTGAAAGCTGGCGCCTGCTCACAGACACAAGGGAGGTGGCTTGGAAGTGACATCCCAGGAGATGTCCTCAGAAGGCACAGAGGACAAGTGATGTGAGCAGGCAACCTGGAATGCACATGGCCCAGCCTGGGAAGAAACACCCCTAACCTGGGAGAAACACCCCCAGGTATGCAGAGCAGCCTGGGAGGCCTGGGCTGAGCAGGAAAGGGCAGGGCCTAGTAGCTGGTGGACAGGCTGTTTAGGATGCCGTGTTAGTCCCTGCCGGGCACCCACCCCCTTCCTCCTGGCTCAGACCGATTCCTGGCCTTGTTCCCTCCTTTCATTCAGGCTCTCTTTCTATGGATAAAGGGAATGGGAACTAATTCTGAAAACAGAGCTGTTTAGATGGAACAGCACCTGTAGTCTGAAGGAAGTATATTTAGTGTGGAGGCACACACCTGTAATCCCAGCACCGGGGAGACTGAGGTAGGAGGCTCACTGAGAGTTGGAGACCAATCTGGGCTGTAGAGTGACCTCAGGGCAAGCCTGGACTGCACAGTGAGACCCTGTCTCAAAGCAAATGACAAAAAAAACAAACCCTAAAACAAAACAACCCCCCAAAGAACAACAGCAACGAAAACCAACTATGGCCAGCAAGATAGCTCAGCAGACTGAGCGCCTGTTTAGGCAAGCTCAGGGATGGAGTTCAATCCCCGGCACCAGATGCCACACTGGCCCTGCCCCTGGACACACGGAGCTGGCCACAGAAATGGGGTGTGATGGGAGGATGAAACAGGAGGGTCACTAGGAGTCTGAGCTTCATAGTGAGACCCTGTACTAAATATATTAAAAAGTTTGTTCTTTCTTTATTTGGTACAGGGTACCAAATACACAACACAGCTCAGACTGGTAGTGATTCTCCTGTCTCAGCCTCCCCAGTGCTGGGATTACATTTGTGTGCCACTACGCCCAGTTCTGGTGCCGGCACAGTGTGTGGTACCAGGAATTGAACCCGGCCCTTGCGCTTGCCGGGTTGGTGCTTAGATCACTGATCTGTCTCCTCCAGCCGTGGGGAGGTTCTTATGCTCAGGGAAGAAGTGGCTCTGTGACTTAGTCCTTTCACAGAGGCTTCTAAACCTGCCCTGAGTGCCAGGCCCTCTGGAGTGGCAGCAGTAGAAGAGTTCTCCAGGGCCCTGTGATAAGCGGCACCCCTTGCGGTAGAGAGATGGTCAGTTTATTTATTTATTTTTATTTTTATTTTTTTTTATTTTATTGAGCTACAAATGGTGATGGTCAGTTTACCTTCAGCTTCTCCACTCAAGAGGCTAGGGGATGCCAGGCTAGAGCTGACTACAAGGTCTTCATACAGGAGCAGCTCCAATGCCAGTCGGGCCTGGGCTTAGCTCCATGCTGCCCTGGATAGCAAGTCCATTCGCTGCCTCAGACTGTGTGTGAACGATTTAGCTGGCTTTGGGGGTGATCACAGGGCTGCTGGTGGCAGAGGCCGTGGATATTTTTTTTTAAATTTTTATCCTGTCTGTACAGACGCTGGAGCTGAAGGGGAGCCTGAAGTTAAAAATGGACATAAAACCTAGATGCTATGCCAGTCCCGTCCCTGGGGACAGCTGAGATGTGGATTGAGACTGGGTGTGGTGGTGGGCGCCTGTAATCTCAGCACTTGGGAGGCTCAAAACTGGAGGATCACTCAAATCCCATCTGTGTTCTGAGACCCCGTACTAAACACATTAAAACAAAAACAAAAACAAAACAAAACAAAAACCCCAAAACCTAGATGCAGAGTCCAGAAAGTTAATGGTTATTTGGTAGTGGGGTAGGGGCAAGATTATCAGGTAGGTTTTCAGTAGATACTTGAGTTCATGAATTAATTAACGGGCACCAGGTAGGGACAGTCTATCCTTAGGTGATGACTGACAGCATTTGCCTCCTTGTCTTGCAAAGGGAGGCTTAATGCAGAGGTCAGGAGCACAGCTTGGGTTCAGCATGTGTTTCTTCGCTTCCTGGTTGAAATGGGTAGGTGAGGTACTTAACATCTCCGTGCCTCAGTTTCATTATCTGGAAAGTGGGAACAATGATAGTATCTGGGTGACAGGACTGACATGAAGTTTATGAGTCACTTACATATAACTATCAGGGGCTGATCAACCCCCCCAGTTATCTGGGAGAGGCTGTGATGAAGGATAAGAGACAGAGGCAATAATTTAAAATGCAAAGCAGGTCCTGAGGGTCAGAGCCCTTTTTAATGTATTTAGTACAGGGTCTCACTACGTAGATCAGACTCCTAGTCATCCTTCTGTTTTCAGCCTCCCAAGTGCTGGGATTACAGGTGTGCACCACCGTACACCATCTCTGTGGCTGGCTCAGTGCACCCAGGGGCAGGGCCAGTGTGGCATGTGGTGCTGGGGATTGAACCCCAGTCTCAGTCTCAGTCTCAGCATGCCTCATGGGTGGGGCCTGCACGGCAGGCTGGGGATCGAACCCCGGCTGCTGTGCTCTGCCTAGATAGACGCTTTAGTCCACTGAGCTATCTGGCTGGCCCCAGAGCTTTTTAAGAAATACATATTTTTAATGTTTTTATTTATTTGGTACAAGGTCTCCCTACACAGGTCAGAATCATAGTGATCCTCCTGTCTCAGCCTCCCCAGCGCTGGGATTACAGGCATGTACCAACACACCTGGTGTCAGGGCTGGCGCAGTGTGCCCAGGGTTCTGGGGCTGGCATGGCATGCAGTACCAGGGATCCAGGGCAGTCCTTGAGCTTGCCAGGCAGGTGCTTAGAACACCAAGTTATCTCTCCAGCCCGAGGATCAAAGCTCTTATCAGGCTAAGGCCAAGAATCTCTGAACTCTTCACTCTTTATGACTCCATAGTCATAAAAGCACACAGCTTTTCCAGGGAGTGTGTAGGGAGATCCTGAGGACAGAGGCGTGGAGGGCGCTGATGCCAGCTAGGTTTAGAAGAAACAAAACATTATGCCATTGGTTAATGGGAAACTTGTTTTCGTATTTACTTCCGTAGAATTTTGTACCAGAGTCCTCAGCCGGAACCCTGTCTTGCCTTCCGAGACTTGCAGCATCCTGGGTCATAGAGGCCCCCACTGAGACCAGTGGCCAGTGAGCGTCTTGTTTCCTCCCGCCAGCCACTGGCCCGTCAGGCCTGGCATGTAGGCCGAGGACAGCTCCGGACTTTTAATGTGGAAGGGCAGTTTATGGATTTGTTGCACACTCAGGGGTGCCTGCCAGAGTGGGTGCTGGTGAGCTTTTGCTGCCATTTGTTTGCCTGCCTGCCTCTACTGGACCATGGTGTTCCTGAGCACAGGTTCTGAGGCAAAGCTGGCTCATTGCTCAATGAATGAATGCATGAGAGGATGGGTTTTTCTTTGCTTTTTTCTGCAGGGCTGGGGATGGATCCCGGGGGCTTGCATACGCTAGGCAAGTGCTGTACCACTGAGCTAGATCCTTTTTTTTTATTTTTTATTTTTATTTTATTTTATTTTTTTACAGAACTGGGGATTGAACTCAGACCCTTGCACTTGCCAGGGAAGCGCTTATTCCACTGAGCCATCTCCCCGGCCCCCCTTTTTTTTTAAAAAAAATGTGTTTGGTGCAGGGTCTCACTATGCAGCTCAGACTCTATCAGTGATCCTCCTGTTTTTAGCCTCCCCAGTTCTGGGATCACAGGCATGTGCCACCACGCCTGGACTTGGAAGGCTCAGTGTGTGCAAGGGTGCGGTGAGCTTAATTCTTAATCTTAATTTGCTGTATTTTATTTTATTTTTTTGGGAACCAGGGATTGAACTCAGGCCCTTGCACTTGCCAGGAAAGCACTTATTCCACTGAGCCATCTCCCCAGCCCCTGCTTTATTTTATTTTGTGATGATGTCTTGGTAGGTTGTCCAGTCTGGCCTTGATCATTAGTTCTCCTGTCTTGCCCTCTGGGATAAGCTGGACTACAGGAAACCATGGAAGCTGCTGTGAGGCAAAGGAAGTTGGCTCAGTGTGTGACTTTGGAACTCTGTGGGAGATGAGGCAGGTGCAGTCTTGAGGGCCTCAAATGATGGGGGGTTAGATTCAATTTATTTGGAATGGGTAGGAGAAGAAGGGGCTGCAAAGTGGGGGTGTGGTTGAGGGATAGGACTGTTCCTATAGGATTGGTTGGTACCTGGGGATGCGCAGAGAAAAAGTTGATTTCTGAGCTGCGCCTCGAAGGGTCAGGATGTTACCACAGTTTTATTTCACTCAGCAAATACTCTGTGCCAGCTGCTTGCTGAGTACCAGTGTTCACTCAGTAAGAGACAAACTTCCTACCCTAATGATTTTAATGGCTGTATGAAGTTTTATACCAAGGGGTGGTCTGATGGTAGCACTCAAGCAGGGAAATTGGGAGTCAGGGGAATCATCATAGAGGAAGTGGATTTTGAGCAATGAAAAGGAGTTTTCTGGGTTGGCAAGATGAGGAAAGTGTCTCAGGCAAAGGGTCCACCTTGTGCAAAGCACACTTGAAGCAGCAACCCCAGGGCTTTGGGGAGGCTGTGACTGGACTTGAAGTCCACTGTGGTTGAGCAGTAAAGCTACAGAAGGGAGGAGGAACCAGATCATACAGGGAATGAAGTCAGCGGGAGCGCCTCACAATGAGGGGCTAGAGATGGAGGCAGTGGGCGTGTTAGTAAGGTTGTTGCACCACCAGGTTAACCATGATGGTGGCCTAAACTTAGGAGCTAACAGCCCCATGTCATGTGTTTCACATGACAGGTCTGGATGCTGTGTGGCAGAGGAAGGAGCCTTATGAAGGATACAGTCCTCAGACATTTCCTGGGCGCTTACTATGTGACATGTTAAGGGCCTAGAATACACCAGGAAACAAAGAGCGTTCTTGCTTTCATAAGGCTGGAGCTGAGATCCTCTCTAGGATGACTCTTCCCTCCTTAAAGTTGGCCAGGGTATGGAGAGGAGAGAGACCTAGCAGTGGGGCTGCTGTTGGGGACAAGGAGGATACTGAGCTCCTAAATTCACTCTGCCCTCTTTCCCAGCTCCCTGCCCAGTCTTCCAGCCATGGCCACAGCAGCAGCTCAGAAGTTCAGCCACCTACTCTCCAGCCTGTGGCATGCTGGCCAGGAGTCTCTGCAGCCCAAGCCCGTTTTCACAGTGGACAGAGCCCAGGTGCCGCCCCTCTTCTGGAAGCCATACATCTATGCAGGCTACCGGCCGCTGCATCAGAACTGGAGCTTTTACTTCCGCACGCTGTTCCAGCAGCACAATGAGGCGGTGAACGTCTGGACACACCTGCTGGCCGCCCTGGGACTGCTCCTGCGGCTGGCCATCTTTGTGGGGACCGTGGACTTCTGGGGAGACCCACATGCCCTGCCGCTCTTTATCATCGTCCTTACCTCCTTTACTTATCTCTCCTTCAGCTCCCTGGCGCACCTCCTGCAGGCCAAGTCCGAGTTCTGGCATTACAGCTTCTTCTTCTTGGACTATGTGGGTGTGGCTGTGTACCAGTTTGGCAGTGCCCTGGTGCACTTCTACTATGCCATCGAGCCTGCCTGGCATGCCCAGGTACAGGGCATTTTCCTACCCATGGCTGCTTTTCTTGCCTGGCTTTCCTGCACTGGTTCCTGCTATAATAAATACACACAGCAGCCAGGTTTGCTGGGCCGCGTTTTCCAGGAGGTGCCCCAGGCACTGGCCTATGCCCTGGACATTAGCCCTGTGGTGCACCGCATCCTGATGTCTCCTCACCCTGCCGATGACCCTGCTCTTCTCTACCACAAGTGCCAGGTGGTCTTCTTTCTCCTGGCTGCTGCCTTCTTCTCTACTGTCATGCCTGAGCGCTGGTTCCCCGGCAGTTGCCATGTCTTTGGGCAGGGCCATCAAGTTTTCCATGTCTTCCTGGTGCTATGCACTCTGGCTCAGCTGGAAGCTGTGACACTGGATTATGAGGCTCGGCGGCCCATCTATGAGCCCCTGCATACCCGCTGTCCCCACAATTTTTTTGGCCTCTTTTTGCTCACCATGGGCAGCAGTGTCTTCACCGCATTCATTCTCAGCCAGCTTGTACGACGCAAGCTCAGTCAGAAGACCAAGTGAGGGGGGCATGGCAGCTGATGGGGAGGGTGGTGTAGTGGGGTCCAGGACCTGGGGTCCCGGCCTAGCTCTAGATGGGAACAAGACCTGGCAACCTTGTGTCTGACCCACGCTGACTCCCTACACACAGCCCAACTGCCAGGGTGGTGCTGTTCAGTCCTTGGACGTGGGGACTAGCGAGGAGCTGCTGAAGTCAACTTGGGGCCTACCCAGCTCCTTTCCCAGAAGAAAGGAGTGAATGCTGTGGGCCACTGTGGCTTGTTCCTTTCCTGCCTCGTGAGGGTGGAGGTCAGCTTGGCTCAGGACCCCAGTTCAGGGCTTTCAGGTTGCCTGTGTAGAAGGTGAAAAACATAGGCCAGTCACATTTGAGCTGGAGGAAGGGGAGGCCTCAGCAGGCCACTTCGACCCCCACTGCATGGTGGAAGGGAGAGGGCAGGCACAAATACCAATGGGATCTTACATTCCTTGAGCCGGGACTGCCAAGCTCTGGAGAGCCCAAAAAAGTAGATTGTGGCAGACAATCCCATTCAGTGCCCTGCGTCCCTGCAGTCACCACCCAACAGTGACCCCCCAGTCTCCTAGGCCTGGCTTATGTCCACACAGCTGTTCCCAGATTCTTTCCCAGTTTGCTTATTCATGACTCAGCTGTTTGTTCAGTGTTTCCTAGGCCATGGCTGGGCCCTGTGGATCAGTGCAAGATGACCAAGCCTTCAATACCAGAATGAAACTACACTGGGAATAATCTGTGCTGCCTGGGGTTGGGGGCTGGGTGGAATGAATAGGAGTTTGCAGACACATGGGGGTAAGGGAAACCTGTACAAAGGCCCAGAAGTATGGGGCTGGAGCCAGAGGTGGACTGATCTCATGTACTGGAATACAATAAAGTGACTGTGACAACTACTGACTGTTTCCTGTCCCAGAAAGAGGAATCTACCAACTTACATTTGGGGGATTTTCCAGAGGAAGCTGGGGCTCTTGGGGGTGGCCACAGGGTTGGAGATAAGAGTGGCTCCTGTTTTATCTTTGCTTGGGTGTGAATTTTTTTTTTTTAATTTTTTTTGTTTTGTTGGAACCAGGGATTGAAATCAGGCCCTTGTGCTTGCCAGGCAAGTGCTTATTGTACTGAGCTATCTCCCCAGTCCCTGGATGTGAATTTGGGTCCTATTTTACTTTATATCTGTATAGACAGATGTACACATATTTACATAAATGACATTTGTGGTAAGGAAGTGGAGAGTTTTATCACTAAGTTTTAGAAGTAGTTACAAGAATATGTTTAAAATATATATAATCCTTTATAATTTGACAAAAAGATTTCAGTTTTTGGTTTTTCCTTCAGTCAAGGATTTTTATATGTTAACATTTTTTATTTATTTAGTTTTTCAAGACAGGGTCTTGTCACATAGTCTAGGCTGGCCTTTGCTTTAGGCAGTATCTCACTGTGTACTCCAGGCTGGCCTCGAACTCACACAGATCCTCCTGCCTCAGTCTCCCCAGTGCAGGGATTACAAGCCTGCACCACTATGCCTAGCCAGGCTAGCCTTTATATGTAAATTTTTGTAACATTCCCTTTTCCACAGTACACAGCTATGTACGATGAAAGAAAATTATAAAATAAAGGGGAAAAGCCCCCAAATGAATACGTATCACTTTACTGCTAAAATACTGCGCCATATAATGTAATATATTGATAAATACTTTATGTACAATGAAACATACAAACACACAGGCTGGGGAGATAAAGCAGAAGTGTGCTTGCCTAGCAAGTGCAAGGCCATGGGTTCAGAAACACACACACACACCCCACTGGAGACAGTGGTCAAGAACTTGCATTTCCAAAGGGATTCCAGAAGTTATAAAGTACTTTCACAAATGTTACCTCACTTGAGCTTCACAATTCTGGAAGCACTGAAAGCAGGACTGAAGGCTAGTTTAAGCCACAGTATTCACCATACGGGACCAGCCCAAGTCCCTGGGGCCACAGCTGTGTGGTACCACATCTGGCGAAAATCTGGTTCTTGACTCCTAAATTTTCGCTTCCTGTTTTCAAAACTGTCTTCCATATGACTTAGTAGTATTAGATTACTGCTTTTTTAAATTACAAAAGTAGTTCATAAACCCTAGCGGTGTTAAGGACCCCAGCTCTAAATGTTGAGGGTTCAGCTATGACACTTTGCGCCCGGAGGTTTTATATTCACAGTAAAAAAAAACAACAAAAAAAAGGCAGTTAAGAAAAACGAAAGAAATAGACATTTCTGGCATGACGTTGAGAAACCATTCATTCCCACAACAGCGTTCCTAGAACGTTTCTCGAGTTAAGAGGTTCGGAAGGAAAGCTAAGCCTGCGCGCACGCGCAGATCTGCCCTGGTTTTGGGCGGGGCTCCGTGAAGGGCGGGGCCTGCGTCTGACGGCACGGCGTGACTCCGCCTCCGCGTTGGCGCGCGATTCAAAGGGCAGAAGTGGCGGTGCGGCTTCACGGAGGCGTTTCTGTGGCTCCCCGATCCCGCGAGGCCTTAGGCTGTGTCTCCTCAGCGCCCATGAAACGGAGAGGTCCCGAGGAGGACGCGTGCGGCGTGTGGCTGGACACGGCGGCGCTGAAGAGGCGGAAAGTGCAGGTGGGTCTGAGTGTGAGGAGACGGGCGGGCCTGGAGGCGCGAGAGGTGAGGAGTTTGGGTGTTCTGAGTAAAATGCCGGCCGAGAAAGGACAGCTGTGGGCACTCGCCAGCGAGAGGGGCTGGGGTCTTCAGAAAGTTAAAAATACGGGATGTGGGGGAGGGAGAAGAGGCGTAAGCGGCAAGAAGGAGTGGGTTTTGTACTGCGGATCAAACCCAGGCCTTGGCATTGCGTGACATCCCCATCCCTTTTTTATTTTTTAAATTTTTAAATTTTTTTTTAATGAAACAAATATCAATGAGATAGTTTCAAAGCTGATTAATAGGACAGTTTAATACATGCACATCGTTATCTTCTTAGTGTCCTTTTTTATTTTTGAGACAGGGTCTCGCAAAGTTGGGTAGGCTGGGCTCAACTTGTGAGCTTTCTGCCCCAGCCTCTCAGGGTACTGGGATTGCGGGTGAGTGGCACCACCCCCGATGTAAGCAATTGCAGTGTAACAAACTGAGATGATTTAGGTGAAATGGGAGAATTCTTACAAAGTCACAGGTTACTAAAAATTGAACTTGAGGAGAAACAATCTAACTAGATCTCTCACAAGACTGGTAATTCTAAAACTTACTGCGAAGAAGAGTTTAGGTCCAGATAGCTTCACTGATGAATTCCACCAAATATTTAAAGCATTAGTACAAATCCTACACAAATGTTTTCCAAAAAAATAGAAGAGGAGAAACTATTTCCCTGCTCATTCTGAGACCAATGTTTCCCAGGTACCAAAGCCAGACCTAGGCATCACAAGAAAACTATGGCCCAGTATCCTTTATGAAAACAGTCTTAAAAAATACTGAGCAAAACTGAGTATGGTGGTGCCTGCTTATTTATCTCAGTACTTGGGATGCTGAGGCAGAGGGATTGCCATGAGTTTGAGGCTACCCTGGGCAACATAGTGAATTCTTTTTTTTTGTCTTTTTGAGACAAGAGTCTCACTGTGCAGTTCAGGCGGGCCTTAAGCTCACTTCGTAGCTTAAGCTGGTCTTGAACTCACAACAATCCTCCTGCCTCAGCCTCCCGAGTGCTGGGATTACAGGGGTGTGCCACCACGCCTGGCTAACATAGTGAATTCAAGAAAGGCCTGAACTACATAGGAAGACCCTGTCTGAAAAAAATATTAAACAAGTGGATTGTGGTAAGGCACTTGCCTAATATGTGCAAAG
>PVKA01024428.1:14034-26244 GCA_004027165.1 Ctenomys sociabilis | reverse complement strand
ACTGGGATTACAGGCGTGCGCCACCACGCCCGGCTGGTCCCTTATTAAAGTCCTTTTGCAAATACTTTCTCCTGATCTCAGACTTGACATTTATCTCTTTAACACAGTTAAGGAATTTATATTGAGGAAAAATTAATTTATGTATTTATATCTTTACTATAGTTAAAACATACTCCTTGGCAATATCTTATTAGTATTTTAGAATATTTTAGATTCATAGGAAAATTACAAAGATAGTATAAAAGTGTCCCATACATTCCTGTCCCCTATTTCTACTATTATTAATATTTTATACTATTCTGATACACTTTTTTCATAATTAGTATCCATTTTAAAGTTTATATATGATTGTTCAATATCCTAGTCATTCCTGGGTCTAGATCTGTTGATTGCTTTTTCTTGGTAAGTCAGTTTTTTTCTTTTCTCCTTTGTATGTCTTGTAATTTTTGACTAAATGCAAAACATTGTAGGTAAAACCACAGTTGAACCTGAGACAAACTTGCCTCTGTTGCTGGAAAGGGCCTATCTGTTCTGCTGGTTATTTTCATGGGTGACAGAGTCCATCCAAAGAGCAGGGTTTGGGTTTTGTTGCTGCTGTGGTGACCTTCAGTGTAACAAGGATTTTAAATTCCTCCTCCAGTAGATTCCCACCACCTTGCATTTAATATGACACAGAGGTGACAGAAGGGTATCTTTAGTGCTCCCACTGAGCCTGCAGCCCTCAGCCAGCCTGCTCCACACAGGCAACAGCAGGCACCACTCTCTGGATGTCTATTCTTTTTCCCCAAGTTGAGACTTGTTACTGACAGCAAGTCTCACGGTATGGTCAAGAAGGGTTATTTTAATTTCCTGCTGCCACATCTGTCTTTGATAGATCCTATTCACTAGAGCTACAAGGATAGGGCTTTCTCAGCACTTCTATCTCTTTGACCCATGAATGACCACAAATCTCTGCCTTGTACTGGTGGTGGGTCCTAGGTTCAGTTTGCTCCTGCTTTGCTATGTCCAGTTGAATACTGGACACCAATGGATCGCGCAACTCTGTGAAGCTAGATGAGGAAAACATCCATTTTATTTTACACCTAGATTCTATAGCTTTTAGTGTCCTACCACAAAAGGTGTCAGGCAGTGTTTGTCCCCCGGGGTGATTTATCACCACTGGTGCACCTGCTCCAGAGGACATATTTCTCTACTTTCCTCTCTTCCTTGATCATTCTGATAAATACCCAGGGCAGGCTTGGGATAAATAGCAAACAAGTAAACACAAACACTCTGTCTAGGATTTTTGGAAATCATGAGTTGTCAAGATAGCCTGTACTGTAAAATTCAACAAAAACCTCAGCAGTTTTCATCAAATATGCTTTGATGATTGTAACTGTCTCTCTTGGGCTCTGCCAAAGATAAAACAATGATGAGTCTTTTTTCTCCTTGGAGTATAATCTGGCAGCCTTTATATCTTGAGTCTCTGATGGGTAAGAAAATACACGTTATTGTAGATTATTTATCTTTTTCTCATCACTAACATGGGAGCAAAAGTAAAGAGAATAGAAGGGGAAAAAATGAGAACAAGTTTTTTGCTGATAAGGAGGGGAAGAAGAGTTGATGGGAGGGGAAAGGACTGGCAAAAAAAAGAATTAGGATACATTATGTACAGATACAAATTTCCAATGGTAAATGTGATTATGTATATCAAAGAGTACTAATAAATTTCATTATATATACAAATATATGTTAATAAATAAAATGGAACAGTGTCTTCTTGAGGCTTTTACACTAAGTGAAAGCTGAGCCCTGGAGTTTAATATCATTTAAAACAAGTTACCAATCCTAAAGGACATTAGAGTCATATACTTTTGCATTATTTTGAAACTTTCTATAACCAATTGCTTCATCACTATGTCAAAACACTCCTTCTTTCCAACACAGTAAAGCTACTGTTCAGTATTTATACTTTCTATTCTCACTCAAATATTCAGAAAGTATCCGAGGCCTTCTATTATTAAACACACATGACTTCACAGGTAAAACATTGGCTCTGTCTTACTGGAACTGACTAATATACTAACCAATTCCTCAGTCCAGGTGAACTCCCCTTTCCCAATTATGGTCAAGAAGGGAGTGGTCAGTAGTTTGCAAGTGAATAGATTTGATACAACACACATACATTTATAGGAGTACCTCATATTGTTCATCCAAAAAGCCATGTGCAGAAGAGCACGAGAGATTTGTTTGCCCATTAAAGACCTGAAGAAGCCAGTCGAGGCCCTGGATCCCATGGCAATGTCCCTCAGGAGTCCAGCTGAAGGGCTAGTGCCCACTGCAATGTCTCATGCAAGTCCTTATCAAGAATCTGCGCGAGGAAGATGCAAAGGCCTGTGTTGGAAAATAGGGAGTCTTGGCAGGCAGGAGAAAGGTCTGAGAGGCGAGCTCGAGGTGCAGACAAGGCCTCCTCTGAGAGAACAGCAGCCTTCTCCTGCAAGTGGACCTGAGCTCCTACATGTGAGTAGTGAATTCTTATGAGGAAAACCAGCCATAACAAAGTGGTCCCTGAGAACTAGGCAGCATGTAGCCTTCCCTTTCTGTTTCCCTTTAATGCCATTGGCAGCCCTCCTCGGGTGGGCCTGCCACGTTCAGAACCACGCTGCCACAGTGCAGCCTGCTGTTCCTTCTTAAGCTGACCACTAGTTAATCCATCATAGTTATTTCCCCAAGCACATAATTGCTATCAACTCAAGTCCAATATCTCTCTGTGATTTTAGTAGCAAAACCAGACAATTCAAAACCATGAGTCTTTGCACAAGGGATACTTACTAGAAATGAATAAATCTATTTTTAGGAAACAAATCAAAATTTATATATAACTCCCCAGACAAAAAGATGAGAGTAATACTCTGTCAAACAACTGTGGAACCACACAGATGATCAAGGTATTAACAAACCAAGTTCCTCAAGAATCGCAAGTTTTGGTCAAACAATATAATTTAGGATGTCCATCTAAAACCAGATATTTGAAAGTGATTCTTATCAAAACCAGCTTCACACTTCCTACATAGTCACACTGCTGCTGGTTTGTCTTACTATTTAATTGTTAAGATCTGGAACCTGAAGTAGAAATAAGCTGCTGGCTAACGTCACTGCCAAGGACTCTCAGCTGTGTCTCAATCCTACCCCAGATGCTGAGGAGGCCACTCTGATTACTCAAAGCAACTGAGTACTCTGAGAAAGGAAAGAGTCATTTTGCTAGCTGCCTGCCTTTACAACACCCTCTGTTTCATGAAATGGAAGAAAGGTTTGGGATCCTAGGAATACACCTGAAGCTACAATAATGAAGTATTCCTTCAGCAAATCTTAATAGGTCAGAACTCCTGAAGACCAACACCAATAACCAATAACCTTTGCTTTTTGAAGTCTATGGCACTGTGGTAATCATATATGATTAATGAAATCTAGAACCTTTTCATCCTTTTCTTGCTCCCTCTGCTCTTCCTTCTCTTCTTTCCCTCCCTTCCTTCTCCTGTTTAACCAGCACACCACTGGGCCAACCTCACAAGTACAGCAATCTCAGTGGAACAGAATGCACTGTCTGGGCAGGAAGACTTAACCTCGAGTTTCCAGTGTATATACTAGAACACGGAACTTTTGTTATCTAATTGGTGGATTCAGTTCATTTATGTCTTCTTTTTAAGTCTCATGATGCCCATCAATGTTCATAATACATGTTGAAAGAATGAAGAAATTCTCCTTACCTTAAATCAAATAAAAAAGTTTATTCTATCATAGCATCTTTGAAACTTAAGCTTAAAGATAATGATAAAGTCCCATACTGCAATGTTTTGTTCTGTTTTGTTTTGCGGTACTGGGAATGATGCAGGAGGGCTGTATTGCTGAGCTACATCTCTAGCCTTTTTTTAAAATGCTAACACAGGGTCTCAGTAAACTGTTCACATTGACTTGAAACTTGCAAAACTCTTGTCTCAAGCTCATATGCAATGATTTTAGGTAGAACAGTACCATGAGAGAGCCCATGGGCCACGAGACAGTGCACCTGATTTTCAAATGAACTTTCCTAATTGTTACTCTCTCTTCTATCCCAGGAGACTGTCATAAAACTTAAATAATGTTGTAAATCACTCTTCCCAAATAATATGTGTACAACTATTGTTATAATTTGCCATATGTAACACTGTTGCCTAACCTGTACAACTCTGACTTAAAAATGAATTAAGGTGAGAATGGAAAATACTATTTTAACTTTTTAAACTTAATGAGAAGAATAAGAGGGGTGATTTCAGCACAGCTATCTTCTCCAAAGGTGAAAAGGATAGCTAAACCCATCCGTAACTAATTAACATATGGGCCAATGAAGAATATACTTAATTATCACAATTAATGAAACCAAAGCACCATTGAAAGAATTTCAGAATACAGCTCTGGTTTTTACAGTTTGCCAGCTTTCAAAAAAGAAATCTTCACCCTCTCCTTTACCCCCCAAATTACTTTTAATATAATTTAGCATGTGTGTCTAAAAATAGCTACTTTGCAAGTGATGAAAATATCATATTTGTCAGACAGCAACAGTGCAACGTGTACTAGTCACATGTTCTAGTAAGTCAGAAGATCTGAGGATTCAGTTCACCACCATTTTGCAAGGTAAAGATATCCATATAAAGATCAAATTAACAGGATTAAATGCACTGGCCCAAATTGTGGCAGTTGAAAAGCTCTGACTTTGAATGACCACAATATAAAGCAAAGGTAATGTCACCAATCTAACTCCAACTCCTTACCATTTCCTGATACTGATGGAAGTGCTTCAGCTCTGACGTACAGTGCACGCAACAAAAGCCAGAACTTTTTTCCTACCAGCTTGAGAAAGCAGTGCATGTACGTGATCCCAAGTGACAACGACTCCCGTTCATTCCTCAGATGCCTGTAACTATCATAGATACAATTAACAACTCATCAAATTACCAGCTCCTTTTCTCACATTAGCTGGAACTATGCACCTTTACTTGGTCCTGTAGGAAATAAGTCCTAAATAGTGCTCTGAGGATATTTTTTTTATGTAAAATATTTTCCCTTCATAAAACTCATCTATAACTTTATTACTTTCTGGCCATGAAAATATTGCTACTACTTAAAGCAGTACTATTTTTGTCAATCAAGACCTTCCCAGAGGAGCGCTTCATAATAAAAGCAGTGTTGCACTCTGCATGGATACAGCCATGCTTAAAGTGGCTATATGTTTATTGCATGATTGATGGCCAGCTTGGGAAGTGCTGAGTGTAGCCATTTCTGCAGACTCAGCTGAGCTTAGCACCTGATTTACGTATCTTCTCCAGAAATATTCTATTCCTCTACCCCATTTAATCCTTGCTCTGATGACTTTTTTAAAAACCCATCTATGTGACCTTCGATGAATGCTTAACTATAAATCAAGGTTGTTAAATTAATATTTCTTACAGAGTTTTCCAATTTTATCTTTAAAATAAAATTACACATTGAGCTGTTATTGCTATGCAAAGCCAAAGATTCAAATTAAAACAAAGGCCACTTTGATATGTTTCCTAAGGGTTTTCAGACTGACTGGCACCTGGTAAGAAGCCCTATCTGTTTCTTTCACCAAAGGTCGGGGGGATGGTTTGGGACAGGAAGGGAGGGGACTACTGGAGGGCAGCAGGGGATGGAAAGGGGGAGGAAAAGGTAAAGAATGACTGTCCAGCACCTGGAGGAATTTCCTCTGCTGAACTGAGTTTTTGCTCTCTGGTTCAGAAACAAAACATCTGCATATGCCTATAGTTCTAAATTATTACCTAAAATTAGGTAGCTATTACCTTTTGAGTCTGAAGCTGCCACACTGTCAAAATGTCATGGGTGGAGGGCAGGACAGACAGCTCAGCAGACTAAACACCTACTTGGGCAAGCGCAGGGATGGGGTTCCCAGCACTACAGGCTGTGCCAGCCCTAACCCAGAGCATGCTGGGCCAGTCACCGAGACCAAGCACGGTGGCACGCACCCATAATCCCAGTGCTGGGGAGGCTTTAAACAGGAGGATCACCATGAGTCCGAGCTGTGTAGTGAGGCCCTGCACCAAATACATTTTTTAAAAAAAGTTATGAGAAGGAAGTCTGAAGTGACAATATCATGTGGATGACTGTTGAAATGGTTAAACACTGAAGCCAAATAGCAGGCATTACTCAGGAAAAAAAAAGACAGACTGTAATTATGTTCAGAAAGTAAGATTATTAGAAATGCTTTACCTGGTTCATTCTAGAAATGTTATTTCCTGCTTTACTTCACTGAAACTATCTACAATGGTTTCATTTAATAAATGCAATGTATTGGATCTTAACACAAAGCAAAGTTAGAAAAAAAAGTGCTTATTTTTAAATCACCTAAAAGATATTCTGGGCTGGGGAGATAGCTCAGGAGAATAAGTGCTTGTCTGGAAAGGCAAGGTTCTGAATTCAATCCCTAGCACAGCAAAAGAAAGAAAGAAGGAAAGAAAGAAAGAAAGAAAGAAAGAAAGAAAGAAAGAAAGAAAGAAAGAAAGAAAGAAAGGAAGGAAGAAGAGAAAAAATATTCCATAGATTTAAACACTCATTTTCAACAAAAATTCCTACAAAATTAGTAACACAAGGATGTATTCTTAACATTACAAAGGCTATCATAAACTGAGACCCAAGGATAGAAAAATAGCAAGATTCTTTTATTATTTTCATTAAAATTTGGACTAAAATGAGAATGCCTAATTGCAATTATTATTTAACACTGCCCTACAAATTCTAGCTAATGCATTAGCACAGAACAAAGAAATGAGAGCTATAATTTCTGTAAAATAGGGGATAATATTGTGTGTATAATTACATATAAAATTAGAGCTTTTCATTATATTAAAATAAATTTCAAACAGATTACAGAGTTAAACATAAAAACAAAACAAAAAAGATACAGGTATGTATTAACTTATTGTAGACTAGAGAAGGGATTTGCAAGGATAAAATCAATCATAAAAATAGAAACTGATTCTTCTTAATAAAAAGGACAATGTAAAAGACAAACAACAGGGCTAGACAATTACCTCAGCAGGTTAAAGCGCCTGCTTAGGTGGACTCAAGGGCCCAGAGGTCAATCCCTGGAGTGCAATGTGAGCCCCATTCCCAGGGCAGGCTGAGACAGACACTGCAACTGGGCTTGGTGCTCCTGCCTACAATCCCAGCACTTGGAAGGCTGCAAACAGGAGGACCACAGTCTATGTAATGAGACCCTGTAGGCCAGGTACTAAATTAAATAATAATGATAATAATAATAATAATAATAATAACAACAACAACAAAATAAAATAAAAAGGCAAAAACAAATTTAATAAAATGTCTTCAAAGAGGCAAAATCTTTTTATTAAAGAGTCTATTTACATTTGCAATGAACACTTGCATATCAATAAAATAGAGAAGAGAGGGGAAAAGGAAAAAATGCAGGTAGAGGAGCCCATAATCCAAGATAAGGTCTTCACAGTGAGAAATATTTTATATTCATTAAGTTATATATAGTGTCATAAACATTAGCTAGATGCTTTGAGTGATTACAATTATCAGGTATTATACGTGGCCCTTTTTTATAATGCACATTGATGTATTACAGAAGATTATTGATTACATAAACCTTGAGAAGGTTATTGATGTCCAAATTAGACCAATTTTGTAAATGAGGACATTCAGGTTTAGAAAGATTAAATAATTTGTCCAAATAAACAGCCAAAAAAAATTCTAACTCAATTCTTTCTTGGTCTTATTCCAGCTTGAAAGAAATAGCCTTAGAAGTATTAATAACATCTAAGAATTTTAAAATTCTGGGCAGTCAATAAAACCCATAAGATTAAACTGTAAAATTAATTTTATAGGTACTCTTTAGATACACATAATGATAACACTCATCTCTGGAACTTTGTACCTGTGTATAATATATCTCAAATCTTTTTCCCCATTTTTCTTCCCTTCCCTTTGCCCCCATTATCTAGAAAAACCTCTGTTTCCATTTTTCCCTTTTCCTTCCTTTCTTACCCCTCACTCACCACCCATATTTGAATTTTCTTTCCTATTTCCAAGCATCTGCCATCAGCTGTGGTCCTTACTTGCACTTTCAGTTCTCACACAAAACAAACAATGTAGTACTTAAACACATGTGTGTCCAATTTATTTCACTTAAAAGTATAGTCTCAAGGTGCATCCATTTACCTACAAATTTCTCAAGCTTTTCCTTCTTTATGGCAGAGTGACACTCTATTATATATAAAAACCACATCTTCTAAAACCCATAAAATTCTAAACCAAAACAACGTGTTTGGGAAAATCTTTACAAGTCCCATTAAATAATGATTACTGTCCTGAATATCAAAAATACTGTTGCAAAGCAAATGGAAGTGATCTAAAATCAATAGAAAAATGTAAGCAAACATTAAACAGGCAATACATAGTTACAATACCAAAAACATAAAACTAAAATTGTGTAAACTGAGTTGAAGAAATGCAATTTAAAGGACAAAATGTCATTTTGCAAACATGATATTTTAAATGATGAAAATTATAATAATCAATATAATATGGATGAAGTTTTAACCCACTAAGTGAATGCTTAAATTAATCAGGGCTGCCTTAAGACCACACAGGCTGGGAACCAAATCTTTCAAAGCAATCATCTTTTAGAGCAAGAGAATAATGAGGAAATGCTGGTTAAAGGGCATCTGCTTTCCAATAGGATAGGGCTAGGGAGATAGCTCCGCGGTCTATGTGCCCACCTGGCAAGCACAGGAACCCTGGTTCAATCCCTGGTACCATAGGCCATGCTGGCCCTACCTTGGGTGAGCTGTGCTGGCCTCCCAAACCAGGCATGGTGGTGCACGCCTGTAATCCCCAGTATTGGGAGGCTGAGACAGGAGGATCACTATGAATCTGAGCTGTGTAGCAAGACCCTGTACACCCCCAAAAATAGACATTTTAGATACATGCTAGAGACCCACTATACAGCATGTATTAATGTATGATATACTGTATTTGAGAATTGCTGAGAGATTAGATTTTAAATGTTTCATCATAAAGCCATGATAAATATATGAGGTAGTGGATAAGTTCATAAGCTTGATTTAATCTTTCATGATGAACATATATTTCAAAACATCACATTGCATACTCAAATATGTACAAATTTGATTTGTCTATTATAGCTTAATAAAGCTGGAAAAATTTTCTACTGATACCTGCTGATAGAGGACTAGCTCCACCCTTATCAGTGTACATATGATACTAATTCTGTGCATCTGTACAAAGCATGATCTTACATGTAAAGCAATATAGTGTGATGTTAGCATTTTTTTATGTTTGTTTGTTTTTGTGGTACCAGGGATCAAACTCAGGACCTAGTACTTGCCAGGCAGGTGCTTGCTCCACTGAGCTATATTCCTGGCCCCCAATGCTAGTAATTTTAACACAGGCCATTTAAAATTACTCTCACTCTTCACTGTTCTCCACATTTTTTGAGCTCAGAGTATTAGCTTTGCAACAGAAACATCACTAAAATTTTATTCCAAACATCACAATGTATTCACCATCAATAATAACACTTTAAAGTGGAAAGTTTCATTATCGAGTTTACAAAGCAATTTCATGTATATTGTATTATTTAATTTATATTAAAGCTGAAACGCATATTGGTACCACTTTCCAGAGGAAAACTCTTCTTGTAATGATCCAGTGGTTCATACTGACAAAGCACTGCAGGACCTTCCCCAGTTTCAAGCACAAAGTAGGGGTTTAAACCTTTTTATTTGCAACATGCCCTAACAATAAATTTAAACAATGTCCCAGAACAAAAAGAAATATTTTGCTGGTTTAAAAAAACTGCTTCAGTTACCACTGAGTCTCGAGGGTCTGTATATAAGCTTCTAATTAGTATCTCTTATCACTTGTCTTAATTACATCTCCTATCACTTGTCTTCTAATAAAAATTGTGGTCATCATGGAAGTTAGTTCAGGGACTCTCAGTGAATACCTCTGGCCCCAACCCCACAGCATTGGTTACAAGGGTCCTTCAGGAGAGCAACTTCATAAAGCTGTCATGCCTGCCTGACAGTACTGCATATTCTTGAGCTAAGCAGTCAGTCTGAAAAAAAAATATATCATAGCACCATGACTTTTAAAAAATGAAAAAAAAATTAGATTCTTCAAGTGTTGTTGAAATTTGTGACCTTTGGTGTTTGTTTGGTTTTGGAGTTTCTGAGACAGGGTCTCACTATGTAATTCAGGCTCATCTTGAACTCTGCATCCCAGGCTGGCCTCAAATTCCTGGCAACCCTCCTGCTTCAGCCTCCTAAGTGATAGGATTATACACACACAATACCAAGCCTAGCATTGAATTTTTATTTGTGTCAAAAATTGTGTTCTTACTGTGATCATTTAGAGTTTTTATGTGCTTAAAATTTTAAACGGTAAGACAATACAAACTATGAAACAAAAATGCTTCAAGTGCATCTCCAATTCAATGGGCCAAATGTTTTACTAAATTTTAATACTTCAAAATTAAAATGTATTCATACCTTTAATTGTTCATTGCTTTAAAACTATAAAAAAAAATCGGGGCTGGGGAGCTCAGTTGAATAAGCGCTTGCCTGGCAAGTGCAAGGGCCCAAGTTTAATCCCTGGCTCAGGGAAAAAAAAGAAACTAAAAAATCAAGAAAATGATAATTATAGGGCATTATTACACAACTATTGCTGACATGTTCCAAATGATAAAGGTTTTATTTAGCTCATACTTACAACTTTATGGAAATATAACAGTAAGCTTTTAGTGACTCACAAACCATTTATTTCAATCAGAAGCAATAATGAAATCTCTTCCAACTATGAAATGTCGCTTAGTCTTTGTGTAAGACAGATTGTATACTTGATGCCTTTTGGCATGAGTTGCCGTTATTGGCCCTAAATAGTTTTTACATTGACAACAAACAAGGATTCCTTTCCTTTTCCCTGGACTCCCAAGTCCAAATCAGCAGTTGATATGAAATAGCATGATTTCATAGAACTTAGAAAATAACCCATGACAGCTTTCACCTCTGCACTACTAGTAATAATAATAAACTGTCCCTGACGCAAGGCCTCATTGCTATTTCTGTTTTTGGCAGAAGCAGGGATTGAACTCAGATCCTTGCGCTTGCCAGGGAAGCATTTATTCTACTGAGCCATCTCCCTGGCCCCTCTTCTTGCGATTTCTAAGGTTACACAGGTTATGACCTTAAAAAGCTGGAGCCATCATCACTCCCGGTAGGCTCTCCTCCACCCTGGGCAACACACTTCCAAATGCCTCACAACAGCCTTGTTGATCCCAAGCACCAACTGTTGGTCAAGGCCATATGATCAGATTCACTTTTTTCTTTTATACCAGGAATTAAACTCAGGATCTTGCACCAGGCACTTAAGCTGCTAAACTATCTCCCCAGCACTGATTCTCCCTTCTTAAGGACAATTCACTTTAGACCACATTTCCAGTGAGCTTTTACAAAATCTGGAAAGAATGCCATTTTTATCAAAAAACATTTTTTTCTTTTCTTCACATTGTCCTGTACACACTGCCTGACTCCCTATACTACATGACTCTCTTCTCAGGAGAGGGCAGCCTTATTCCTATACTCCTGGCTTTAGGAACTTGCTTTCTCTCAAGAGTGAGGAAGGGAGGAACAAGTTCAGCTACAACCTTCTAAGATGTGACACAGCAACGTGGGAAGAGATCTCTAAGAACAGCAGGGCAAGCGAGTGCCAAGTCCTGAGGACACCGTTCTGCTGCCCAGATGCTCACTGGCACACTGCGTGCCACTCAGCGTCCTGGTACCTGAGCACTCTCTCCTAACTCCTCCCGAGTAGAGCCACACTGATTACCTACTGGAGGACACAGCGACCGCTGCCTTGTGTGTCACAAATACCAGGGAACAGATTTTGCATTTGGAAAAGTCTTTTGGGTGATTTCTATATAATTTTTACCCTTGGAGGGCGTGGGCTTGCTATCATTGCAGGTAATCCAAAGTGTATTTACAGGCACAGGCTCTGATAGTGCTTTGATTATGCATTATAAGTAATACAGAAACTTTCAACTGACTCTTTTTTTTTTTTTTTTTTTTTTTTTTTTTTTTTTTTTTTTTTTTTTTTTTTTTTTTTTTTTTTTTT
>PVKA01024428.1:0-13934 GCA_004027165.1 Ctenomys sociabilis | reverse complement strand
TTCAACTGACTCTTGAAAGATTACAATCTAACTTTCAAAATCTAAATTTTTAACTATTATTATTTTAAAAAAATCATTTTCATTATCAGATCCTCAGGCACATAGAAATGACTGAGGATTTATTTAATTAAAAATCTCTGGTCGATTTATTACCAAATACCCATAAAGAGATTTAGGGTGTTACCAAATACCTATAAGGCTAGCAGGTTTGTCTGCCTTCAGCTACTCTGTATCTGCGTGTTTGGGTGTGGAGGCTGTGATACGCAAGCAAATCTAAGTAACAGCCTAAAAAGAGGTACCGCGGTGAATCCTCACTGTGAGCCAAGATACTCATCTGGAAAACGCTCTTTTCTCAACATGCATCAGTAACGCAAAGTCTGCTTTCAGCTGGCAAGGACAGCAATCCACCTCCCCCGCTCCACCTCATGGGTACATCACTTCTCCAGCTCCATACCACAACTCATTCTATAGGGATCTCTGTCACCTTGTCCTTCTATAGGACCTCATGCCAGCCCATTAAATTGATGAGATATCACACTGCTTTTAGAAATACAGTCTAAGCTGAAGCATATTTGTGAGGCATTTGTATATTGTAAGGTAGAAAATAAATTTGTAAAAATTCAGAGGCCTTCTACTTCAGTGAGATTTTCAGGAGTCCAGGGTGCCAGTGATGTGGGGCATAGCAAGATATTTCTTCTAAGGTAAAGGATAGGTTTTTACAACTGGTCCCTCCTACAATGAAGAAAGAGACATAGTCTCCAACATGCATATTTGGATTTTGGATACAACACATTTCCCAGGTAAATGCGTTACTCCAGCCCAGTTACTATGTGAATCAAAAAGCTGTTAGTTTTGAGGGAGGCCAAAACATGGAAAGGCTCTGTGGCAGGTCCAGGTTGCTCTGCCACTTGGGCCAGAGGATGCATCAGATTCAGTGATGCTGGAGGTGTCCATGGCAGGTAAGGGGGCTGCCAGGCCACTACGGTGAATCACAGTGCAGGCCCTTAGAATTTTATTTATTTATTTATTTATTTATTTATTTATTTATTTATTTATTTTTGCGGAACCGGGGGTTGAACTCGGGCCCTTGTGCTTGCCAGGGAAGCACTTATCCCTTAGAATTTTAGAGCAAGGCCCTGCTCCTTCATCTTAGATTTCTGACCTGTAAAATGTAAAACAACAAAATTCTGTTGTTTGAACCATCTAGTTGACATTTTATGATAATTCATTTTGTTAATGATTTCCAGCCCCCAGAAATGAGCACCTCCTCAGATTGTAATCAATCCCTTTTTGCTTCACCTGCCTCACTTAATTTATGCAGGGATATTTTTCTAAATGTCCTATTGGACCAACCAACCTTTTAATTCCAAGTCTTCCTTCAATCACTTTTAAGGAATAAACATATTTTGATTTTAGATGTTAGCATTAATTGTTCATGTTCAATTTTCCACCAAAGTTGACTTTTTTTTTCTTTTTTGCAGAACCAGGGATTGAACTCAGGCCCTTGGACTTACCAGGGAAGCACTTATTCTACAGAGCTATCTTCCCAGGATTTTTGTTGTTGTTGTTGTTGCTTTTTGACTGGCTCAGGATGCCTTAAGGGCTGGTCTGGTAAGGCAAGGATTTCAGTTTCAGGATAGAACCAGTTTCATGAGCCTGACTGTTTTGCTTAATCAGGCACTCAAACAACTGAGCTAATGGGCAGGCCCCCAGAAGTTGACATTTTTTACCATTTAAACAAAAGTAAAAACTATAATCCTTGATGTAGGAATAACATTCCACTTGGCTATGGTGCAACTACTACATGTCAGGCACTGGGGTCAATATTCCATATACAGCAAGAACTGTGTCTGTCCGGCTCCCTGCAGTCTCACCGCTAGAGCTCAGTACTTGGCATATGCTCAATATTGGGTAAGTGGAAAGAAGAAAGGATGAAAGGAAAGAAAGAGGGAGGAAAGGAAGCAAGCAAGGGAGGGAAGAAGGCAAAGAGGGAGATACAAGTGAGTAGGCAGACAAGGACGCATGGACAGATGAACAGGTGAGTGGATCGGGAAAATCCACAGATAATACATTGGGAAGAACAAGGAAGAACCCACCGCCATCCGATTTCCTCTCCTTCCTAGCCCTTCTTCCCTCAATTTTACAATAAAGGATTTCAAACAAAAAATCCTAAACAGGTCCAGGCTGAGGTATCACAAAGGCAGAAGAAATTCTTGGGAGGATTTTGTCAACTTCTCTTTTTTTCTGTTTTTTTTTTTTTCTGTATGCTCCATTCATAGAAGACTTCCTGCCACCTTTATCCCTCCAAATTCCTTCATCCTGGGACATCTCTCCAGAGAACCCCCATCTATTGCCTTATTATCACTGAGTATTATTAATTAATTCCGTTTACACTAAGGTGTGAATGAAGATGAACCCCCCTACAGCATTATTAAATAAGGTTATATTACTCAACCTGTGGCAAACAGGCACATTTAGTGAAGAAATTTAGAAGCCTCCCCCTGCCTAGCCTAGGACGCATCTTCTACTTTTTCAGCTCCACTGGTGAGTAACAGCTTCACAGCCCCATGCCTTACATACTTCTCCCAAATTCCACATACAAGCACTGCCACAACAAAATGTTATACATAACTAATACCTTGCATACAAACATACAAAGAGTATTGTGTGTGTGTGTGTGTGTGTGTGTGTGTGTGTGGTTATGAATAATCCCATGAATTCCACTGTGTAATATCTATAGGTAGCCGTAATTATAAACATTGGATCAGCATTCAGTACTTATGTGTTAGTACCCTAGTCTCCTTAAGCCGCTAATCTTTCTCTTGCTTATATCATTTGTTCAGAAAGGGGGAAAAGGAACTCCTCAAGGGAACCCTTCAGGTTCCCTGTGTCCTCACTCTTCCTCTGCGTTCCTTCCCTAAGTGACTCCTCCACCCTTTCAGTGCTCAGAGCATGGTTCGCCTCATCTTCTCTATGCCCTTGTTCTCTTAAATCACCTCCTTTTGGCCATATCTTCACCGCCTCCTCTTCTCTGGCTCCCTGACACAAACACACATGCTCCAGTTTCTCTTACTCATAACACATAGAACTTTTCAAAGTCTCCCTTTCTCCTTAGTTGGGGTCTTAGTTCTATCTTCTCAAATGCTATTAAAAAGTGGAGCCTGCCAACTGCCTGCGTTCTCATTGGTCTCCACCCACCAAGGTTCCAGATGGTGTGGTTGCCAGGCCCGAGATTTCCATTTGCATCCTACCTGACCACTACCTGATCTATCTTCATGTGCTTCCTTAAACTCCTGCTGTTTACAGTGGCTTCCTGAGTGCTCCCTACTTCCTCCTGCATTCCTACAATCTCTCTGCTCCCTAGTCCCATGGTACTCGGTCCTTGCACATGAACTTGACGACACCACCTGTTCATGGTCTCATGCGCTTCCCATCCAAGATAGCACCCCATTTCTTCATTATTGTTCATTCTAGTTTATGTCTGTCCTGCTAGACTCTAAGATCTGTGAAAAGAGGGCTTCTGAAACCAGCGAGCCACAATAATCTGGAGCCCAGAAGAATGCATGGCATAGAGAAGCTTGGTTAAAACAAGGTTTTATATATACAAAATATATATGGATTACACACACACACACACACACACACACACACACACACACACCTGTTTTACAAGGGAAGAAATAAAAGCAGTTAAGCCAAATGCAGAGCACACAAGAGATTCATCCGATGTCCTCTGATTTCAAGCCCAGTGATTTTTCTAAGCTTCTGATTTTCCAAAGCTATAGACTTCCTTTGGAGAAAAAAAGGACAAACTTACATTTTGCTAACAGTTTACTTATATTTTAACTTACTGATCTCTGAACTGGGAAACCTTGACACTTTTTCAGGTGTTTCTTAGGAAAACATGTCAACTTATACTCCTCTGGAAAAGCCTCAGCATGCCTGCTTCGAGCATCCTTGGTACAGTCCATGTTGCAGCCATCTGATACCCTGATCCAAGTACAGAGTCATAAGAACGGGTGATGGAAATGACTGTCAAAGAGACTGAGCTTCTCCACCAAGCCAAATTCCACTTGTACATAGTGACTATTACACATTCTGATCATGACAGAGCTAGAAAAGCTCCATCATAGATCACATTTTAAAGAAAAGGTTCCTAGCACATTCATAAGGGACCAGGCTAAGTCAGAAAACAAATTCCTCAACAATTTAGAATCAAAATAGCAATGTACATACAAGCAACACATTCCAAGTGAACAGCCTCTATACTCAGCCTGTGTGCATTAATTTTGTTTTAATTCCTGCATCAGCGTGTGCCACTCCTTACAATGAAATCTGCCAGCACCATTTTTTCTTGGTCCTTAAGAAAGCCTCTATGAAGGGGTTAATGAAAACATATCTGCTCCAGTTTTATTTTTACATTGATTTGAGGAGAATTAAGAGGTAGAAAATGAGTAGAGGCCTGTCCTTATATCAAACATTATTGTTATGGGATTTCTATTAAAACAAAGTTGAGTGAATAATGCTTTCCACGGAAACCAAACAGTGCTGCAACGTAAGTTGCAATTTTCACATACAAATCTGACCTACAAAAATGCAATGCCAGGTTGCTCATGATCTAACCAAGAGGCCATGGTTCAGAGCCTCCATGCAGATGCTACATGCCATTTAAGTCCTCTTCAGCTTTCTAAGTTTGATAACGTGAGCCAAAATGTGCTGCTCATGCTACCGCTCTCACCTCCCCCCTCCCCTACCCCAGTCTTTCTGTGATCTCCACTACATCACACAGCAGTGTTGCTGAAGACTGCACACACACACACACACACACACACACACACACACACACACACCTGGGTCACTGTGTCCTTTTGTGGCCACAACTTGAGCTGGACCCTGACTGTGGGCCCGCATACTGTGCCTCCCAGCTCAAATCCATTTTACTTTCCAGAGGGTTCATAACAAACATCAAATTGATCTCACCCTCCTGGTGTCCTGAACTAAGTTTCCATACTGCTCACTGGCAGGGAAAACTGTTCTTTCCCTTCCAGCTTCTCAAACACATTAGTGGTACAGAGCAGGTAATTGCAATACATGTGTAATTAGAGGCAAACCATCTCCCTGGCCTGTCCTAAAGCATATTACATTCTCAGGCAGGCCGTCTCATTTGGCCCCCTCAAGATACTAGATAGACATTACATCTTTGCCTACCTTTGCACAACACTTTCACCCAAACTTCCTTAAACCCATGGAGAATGACCTCCACCGAAAACAACTTTAGAATGGAAACCAACTCCAGGACCCAGGACACCCATGTGACACTTAGATCACCCTCCCTCCCCCATCACCATGATGAGCTGACTTTCCCTGCCAAATGAATGTCCTCACTGCCATTTGTCCCCCGGCTTCTCCAGGTCTTTATTTTTCAGGCTGAGGCACTCCTTCTCCCATAACTCTCCACGCAATCCTGCAGGTTACCTGTGCTTTCTGCCTAGCAAGGACTGGGAAGAAATGTGAACTAAAGGGACTGAAGCAAGCAGCAGAGAGCAGACTGGTGTGAAACAGCACTTTCTGTTGCTTAATTATTCAAAGCTCATAGCAAATTTCATCCTTTCTCACAGAGCAGCTGTCAGAACGTATATTCTCTCTCTCTCTCTCCCTCTTCCTCTCTCCCCCCCACACTCACTGACCACACACACAACCACACCATGCATAGCTCTCTTTGAGGACCAAAACGTCACTCTCGTGTGCTATTCCCTCCTCTCCCAAATGCAGGACCACCCTTCTAGAAGCCACAGTTGTACCTGCTTCATCTCTTCTGGATCAAGAACAGGTCAAGCCCTGACCCTCAGACTCCCACAGGCAGCCCAGTGTCCGTATTATCTGCGACATCTTCAGCACCTCCTCGTGCTGACATTCTTACTCTTATGGAAGCTGTCTCTAGTGGGCCAAATGTGCTTCGTGTTTCATTGACCTTTCCCCCAGGATGCTCAGGTTAATGCTACGCTTCAACCTCGACTGATTTGATAAAAGTTCACCAGTTTCCCTCGGGAGTTTCTCAAAACTCAAAAAGGAAGGAAGGAAAAAGGAAGGTTAAAAATAATGCAGGTAACTGCTAAGACTTTTATTTTCAGACCCAAACATTATATCCTGCTACCAAGGCATTAAGAATTACGCTTTGCCCACAAATCCAGACCCGAACAGGTGAGACCCCAGAGACTGTGCTGAGACTTGGTCCTACTTTGGAGTTAGTATCTGGATGTGGGATCTTGTCTTTCCAACCACAGACGACGCCAACAAGAAAGAAGAAAGAGAGAAAACAGACCGAAAACAGAGGACAGTCCCAGCCACCAGAAGCATCCTGGGGTGCCCATTGCTGCCGCGCCCCTGCAGAAGCAGACTGGCTTCTCCCCATCCCTCGCGCGGCCCCGACGGCCAGGGCGGCGCCTCCCTTACCTTGCGGGAGTACGGAGGCTTGCTCAAGTGGATGCCGTCACGAACCAGCTTATCCCTGATCATGATCTTCAGCTTGAGTTTAGGGTAGCTCACCAGCTCCCTGCTGCGGGGGGCTGTGGCCGGGGCACGCGGGTCCCCGCGGGTGCCCTGGGACGCGCCGCCACATGGCTCCCCCCGGCGGCCGGTAGGGACCGCGTCCACGGGCGACGAGGGCTGTGGCTCAAGGGTGAAGTAGAGGCCAGCGGCGGCCGCGTCTTGCTCTCGCAGACGGCGCACGGCCTCCAGGACGCGGCGGCGGTGCGCGGGCACCAGCACCCCGATGGCATCCAGGTCCGGGTCTCCGATCTGCTTGCACACCTCCAGGTCGTCGTAGCCATTATCCACGAAGGACTCAGCGTACTGCGGGAGCTGCAGCGCTTTCAGCCACTCGTAAACTATGTTGGTGCACATGGTGGGGCCGGGGACCCTGCCGGCGGACACCCTCTGGCACCCGCTCGCCGAACTTTAAATCCTCTCCTACAAGGGGGAAGAGAAATCACAGTAAAGTTTTCCTGCTAGAGCAGAGTCGGGCTGGAGAGCGAAGCCCTCAGGAGAAGCGAGAGAGGGACACACTCGCGCGCACCAAAGTGAATCCCAGAGCAGCCGCGAGCAGGCGGCACTGGGCTGGGCGAGCGCTCCGCGGCGCGCCGCCCCTGGATGCGCTGCCGCCAGGGGAGGGGCGCGGGGCGGGCGGGGCGCGGGGCGGGCGGGCGGCACACCCTCCGGCGGGCGTGCTCAGCGGGATCCCCGTGGGCCGGCCGGTCCCAGGCTCGCTGGCCTCATCGCGCGGTCCCACCGCCGCGGCTGGCGACTGCGCGCGAGTGCCGCGCTCGGGAGGCGGCGCCTCTGCGCCCCGAGAGCGCCGCGTCTCCGCGGGCGCCCGTCACCGTCTTCCTCCGGGTGAGGCGCGGGCAGCTTGGAAGCCGCCTGGCGCCCGGGGCCGGCAGCCGTGGGTGGCTTTTGACATTTCTGTTTAATCGGACTTCTGTGGCCCGCGGAAGTCTCCCCGCTCACTCCTTCCCGAGCCTGTCTGGAGGCAGCGCTGGTGCCCAGGGGCGAGGCCCCGCCACACTGCAGAGCCGGGAAGCCTGCGCGGTCCGGCGTCGCTGCTCCCAGCTGGATGCACGCCGGGTCTTGCTTCCTCGGAGCCCGCGCTCACGCTGGAAGCGGCGAAGTGGCTGCTTCTGTGGTCGTCTGAGCTGTGCCCCGAGCGGCGGCGCTTTGGCGGGCGGGCGAGTGCGACGTGGGGACCGCCCGCGTCCCGCCCCTCCTCGCCTCGTCTGGGCGCGCTGCGACGGGGAGGCTGCCCCTGTTCGGCCCGGCTGCCTTTCCTGCCGCCCTTGACCTGGAAAGTTTGGGGAGGGTTGTACTTTCTCGCTGGCGAAGGCACCGCGCCTGGCCCCCTATCCTTATTCCTGCAAAGCAAGCGCCCCTGGTGTGCTGCGCTTTCTCTCTGGCCCTGCCACCCTGCACTTGGCTGGGCGCGTGGGGTGTTTCTGCCCCCGGGAACGTGCGAAGCACTCAGCCCCTGACCCGTTGGCCTGCCCCAGGATGGGTTACGAGGAGGGTGCCAGGACAGCTCCACCCAAGGCACTTTCTACAGAATGACGAGTCAACCGACTTTTCCCATGGCACCGTTCAAGACCACAGCAAGCTTTGGGGTGGGAACCCGAGCGGCAGGTGAAGCAGAGGAGCTCTGGACCGCGCTCGCTGTCTGACCTCTTGTTAAGGAGAAAGGGAAGCAAGCTGCCCGGGGGACGCACGCACTGTTTCTTCCCTCTTCTCAGAGGTGCAGTTCAGCTTCACACCTCAGTTATTTCAGGACATGACCCTGACCCTTTTTCTAAAAAAGTGCCGGTGGGGTTGCCAGCCTCTCACCCGGACCTCTAACGGTGATTTCAGAGTCTGAAGCGCATTTGGCTCCTTGGAGCTCGTGCATGAGGGAGGGGCCTACCCCCGTTGGCTCCTGGGCCCCTTAAAAAATCAGATGATGCTCAAGAAAATATTCAATGCTGGTGCAGCCAAAATGTTCCCTGCGGTTGCCAGGAGGTCCCTGGTTCTCTAGCTCCAGACCCCTCAGATTCAAAACACCTTTCGTAAAGGACCATATATGACCTATATTACTGGAGAGAGACACACGCGACTCGGTGGTTCCAGCCTGAGCCACCCAGGCCTCCCTTTCTGGAATCCAAGCTAGGGTCGCTCACCTTGTAGTGTGCAGGGCGCCCAGGCTCTAGGATGCAGGATGAGCCCAGGCTCGCGTCTTTCCGTCGACAAAGCAGGTGCACAGTGCCCCCTTGCGACCGCGTAGGGGAATTTCAAGGCATTTGCATTCTCCAAAGTCACTCACAACTTCCTAGTTCTTCACCAAATTTTTAGAGTACAAATTTTCCTCCTTTATAAAGGAAGGTAGGGTAAGGTGCAGGGCTCTCGACCTTACCCTACCTCAGAGCTTGTCGCGTGTGCTCTTCCAAATAATAAAGGGCCTATTTGTCCTTTTCGGATGGCTTTTCGAATTAGAGGGGTCTGGTACTAGAGATTCTGGGATTCTCTTGGTACTTAAAGTGCTCCTGCAGTAGTTTTGTTGCAGTTGTTTTTGTTTTGTTTTGTATTGTTTAGGGAAGGGTCTACAGAGTGTTCAAGATCTCACTACTAGATCCGACTCATAGTAATCTGCCTGTTTACAGCCTTCTAAGAGCTGGGATTACAGGCGTGCGCCACCCCCTCCAGTCTCAATTGCTGTCTCAGCAGGCCCTGGAGGCAGGGCCAGCACAGCAGGCTCCCGGGATTGAACCCCAGATCCCCCGCTTTAATCTGCTGAGCTATTTGGCCCACCCTTACCGCAGTACTTTGAACTGTAGTGCTATGAAGCAAGTTATAAATAAGTATTTATTGGGAAATCAGTACTGTGCCAGATACCTATACATATCTATCTATCCATCCATCTATCGCCTGTCTATCTAGTAAGTAGCAGTATTATCCAACATACAGAAGGAGGAGCCGAGCACCAAAGCAGGAGTTTGCATAGGGTGTCAGCGATCCCAGCAGAGCAAGAGTTACAGCAGTGAGGAAATAATTCAGGGCGCTTCCCAAGAGCCTTCACTGTGCTGGTGTGCACTGCGTGACACATAGGGTAGCAGGGCTGCCCTTTGGAGAGGAGTCTGTCCTTTTTAGGTGGAGGAACTTCTAACTCAAGGGTTTTCCCTTGTTTCCTTTCTCACGTTGTATGAGAAGTCCAACAGTACTATTTAATAGTTCATTACTTTCTTACACATGGCCTCTTCCCCTCCAGGAGCTTGAGGACATTCATTTTGTCTCATTAATCTCCAGGAATGGCAGTAGGTATTTTTATTTCCATTTTAGAGAAACTGTTTCAGAGGAAGATAAATGACTTGCCCAGGGTCATATAGTAAATCAAGACAAAGACAAGAACAAACTTGTCTTGTCAGAGTGTCTACCAGCAGGCGGAAGTGATTGTACTTTATTTATGTGCAAAAAGTCAGCCAATTATGAAATAGAACAGTCTGTGTTCCCTGGAGAGGAAGCCTCTTATAAATTAATCATTGGTTAATCTGCTATAAATAAAAACCTACTCACTTTTGACCTCTTGAGGAAACTTGTGGTCTGAGACTTGGCCACTCTGAGCCATGGAGGCTTTCTTTTCCAGGTTCCCCTTCCACTTCTGTTGTACACATCTCCCACACATGCTCAAGTGTTCTGTGTGAGTCCCCATCCTTCTGCCTTTCTCCTGCTAGATTTTGCATTTGGGACCTCCCCATGACATCATCCTAGAGGCTAATATGTCTGATCACAATTTCAGCACAGCTTACATTTTTATTTCCCATAGAGACAGGTAGTGAAATCCTCAGTAAGAACTGGCAAGAACAAATGATTGGCTAACTTTAAGAATCAGATGTGCAGCATTTTAGAGCTGGGAGGCCATTCCATATCATCTTGAGCACCCAGATTTACAGAGAGGAAGCAGAGACCCAAGAAAGTCAAGTTACTTATCAGATGCCCCATGTCCAGTGCGGACCAGGCCTGGGACAAGAACCCAGTCTGGTCCTCACCTTGCACCTGGTCCTCATCTTTGCTGTGACCACCTCTCTGCTATCAAATGCCTTCATTTGGTCCTCAAGCCTTCATTAAGTAGCCACTGCAGGTCCAGGCACTAGAGGACAAGGGGAAGAGTTTTTCTTCATTAAATGCCTCTGGGGGTATTGCATTATTATATATATATATATATATATATATATATATATATATATATATATATAATAAATATAATATATTATTTATAAATAATATAATATATTTATAATATTTTATATTATTATTTGTAATATAATATATTATAAAGCTCTTTTTGTATTTCATTGACCTGTCCTGAAATGTTTTTCTGAAGTCAGCACACTTACTTGACAAAAGGGTCACAAGGGTTGGGGGCTACCTGAGGTCTCCATTTCCTCTTTGCTTTTTTTTGGTTTTAGGAACTGAACTCCGGACTTTGTGCTTGCCAGATAGGATCTGTGCAACTGGGCCATATCCTCCCCTAAAATATATAAAGAATAAACTGACATGCCTGGCAAATGCAAGGTCCTGAGTTCAATCCCCAGTACCACAAAAAAAGTAAGAATAAACTGACAACTATTTCATATATTAAAAGATTATGAAGATTATGAAGGCACAAAGGTGTTATTTTTTTTCTATTTTTATTGTTATGCAAATTCTATAAATTGTAACATTAGGCAAAATTTGAAATTAAACTTTATTTAACATCTAAACAAGCCGGGCGTGGTGGCGCATGCCTGTAATCCCAGCACTAGGGAGGCTGAGGCAGGAGGATTGTTGTGAGTTCGAGACCAGCCTGAGCTACAAAGTGAGCTTAAGACCAGCCTGAACTGCACAGTGAGACCCTGTCTCAAAAAGACAAAAAAAAAAAAAAAAAAAAAAAAATCTAAACAAAAATGTATGTTGAACAATAATGGTTCTACCCCCAGTGATAACCTTCAAACACCAAATTGATTTTCCCAGAACACACTGTGGTACACAGATAATTGTATAAGGTATTTTGAACGATAACACTTTATTACAGTTTTTCTTTAAATAAAAAATTCAAAACATAAATCAGACTGATTATTTTTTAATATGATTGAAGTCAGACTTCTTTTGTCTGGAAAAAGAAAGAACTCCTTCCTTGCCTACTGTAAACCACTGGGAAAACAGTTTTTGGAGAAAGTTTCTTTTCTTTGGGAACTATTTTACAATGATAACTATGGCAAAATATAAAGTTAACACTGACACTCTCCATATAATTAATTAATGATAATTATATTCAGGTTTTAAATTCTAAATATAAAAAACAGCTTTTAGGCTTTGCTTAATAACTCAATTTAAGGTCACAGAGTGAAAAATAATTTGTTTTAAAATTTTCTTGGTGCTTCACAAGGCTTATTTTATTTAGAAGATAAATGTTTGCACTTAGTGTGTATAAAAATTAAGTTTTACTACCATCTATGATTGTTCCCAAGGTGTCTAGCCTTGTGAAAGTCACGGATATATAATATTAATCCTAAGAATACTAGATGTGCCTTACCTTTTTGAACCATGAACTGCAAAGCATCAAGAAAGAGCACGTGGTACAGGAGAAAATGGGGATAGTGGGCTTGAGTAACAGAGCGGGCAATCTGTTCTCCAGTAGTGAGGAGCGAGGTGAGGTTTGGCAACTTAACTAGGGTCAAGGTGGCCAAGGGTGTCTGTTAATATGCCTGAACTGTACACGTTACATTTGTGTGTGACAGCACATACACGAGAGGGAGAGAGGCAAGGCGCAGGAGGGATTGTAGGATGCCAGGAGATTATTCCTGGCTGTTATAACAGGCTTTTCTTTAAAGAAGAAAGAAAAGGGGGAAAAATGCATGTTGTAGAAGTCAGAGACTTGGAGGTCACTAATAGGAAGAGTGGTAAGCAAGACTCTGGGTTGATGACAAAAAAGAAAATGTGATTAATTTTAAAACTCTTATCCTTTCATCTCTGAAAATCTCCAGAAGTTCTATGTCTTGATTTGTACTCAAGAGGAGAAAGCAATGATGAACCCAGTGTTTCCTGAAGGAGAAAATGGTCATGGGCACAATATTTTAATAGATAAAAACAGACGATTCTTTGGAATACCTCTTTCTTTCATTGACTTCAATCAGAAAAGTTATTTTAGCACTTAAAAGGAAGTTTACATAACCTTTATTATACAAGTGAAATGATATTTATAAAAGCTATTTCAGACAAATACAAGTTACTTATACATACAGTCACCACAATCAAATCACTCAATTTATGACCAGTTATCTAACTGGAATAAATAATATTATTCCCATGCAAGGATTTCTTTTCCCTTAGAAATTAGGACAGCCAATTCGATAGCATTTGTTTCCAGAGCTCTATCTGACCCCTAATGACAGATTTGTGGTCTTTTCTTTTTGTAGGCAAAGTAATTTTATCTTTGCTTAAAATTTTTTATTTCTTTTATATTTGTATGTATTTAGTACAGATTCTACGTGGTTTCACTGCACAGATCGGACTTGTAGTGATCACCCTGGGTTCAGCCTCCCAAGTGCTGGGACTATAAGTGCACGCCACCACGCCCAGTCTCAATCACAGTCTCAGCATTCCCCTGAGAGTGAGGCCAGCATGGCACACCAGGGATCAAGCTCTGGTTCCTGCACCTGCCTAAGCAAGTACTTTAGTCTGCTGAGCTATCTGGCCAACCTTAAATTTCTATTATTTTCATTTTATTTTATTTAAATTTCCTGTTGGCACGTATTCTTTATAACACTTGAATTCTTTTTTTTTTTTTAACTTTTTTTTTCATTTATTTTTATTTTATTAAAATACAAATGTCAATCAGACAGTTTCAAGACACCTTAACCATACAGAGTCGATGAATTAATACATTGCAAACTGTTTTCATAACGTTTTGGTATTCTACAAGGTGCATGCATGATATTATATTTACAGGTATTATTTTAGCAGATATCTCTTATCAGTGAATTAAGAGTGTAGCTGCTTACTTATCTTTTTTTTTATAGCTGAATTATATCAAAAATTCAATAATTATTTACCTAGTGGATGACCATAGCACTAAAAGCCAACATAATATCCTGTCCAACCACCATTAGTGCAGATCTTGCCTATCATAGAATTATGTAGAAGCACAGCGTTATCTATCCCAACTGTACTGTCTATACATACACATCATGATTTTTTCTTTCTACAACCCTTCCTTTGTCTACACCTGTCAAAAGTGGGCACTCCATTGACATTCAACTACCTTAGGTGCTTGAACTTGACACCACAATCCAACACAGTCCAGCATTCTACAACCATAGGGAGTTATTCAAAGAAATTGTCGACCATATCCATTTACAGCTCAGCTTAATATTATGGGC
>PVKA01024427.1:21117-34347 GCA_004027165.1 Ctenomys sociabilis | reverse complement strand
GGCAGGTGCTTAGTCTACGGAGCTATCTCCCTGGCTCTGCTGGCATTTTATCTTCTAAAAATGCAGTTAACTGGAACATGTGAAATACATATGCTTCAGCCTAGACTAAAAGATTCAAACAGACATAATTAATTTCAATACTAAGAAACAGCATGCTTTTGTAGTCAAAGGAAAATTGAAGATACCAACTTTTATTATAAGTGGTTTATTTATTTACTTTTTTTGCAGTACCAGGGATCGAACTCAGGACCTTGTGCTTGCCAGGCAAGCACTTATTCCACTGAGCTATCACCCCAGACCTATTATAAGTGTTTGTAAAATAAAGACGACTAGAAAAAGCAGATGGATTTGAAACTGTTGCCTTCAGGCTATATATTGAAATTCATTGACAATACAATTCTCATAAAGTTATAAATCAGTATAAAACAGAAAGAATGTGTGATAATGGCAGAAATGCCATTTTTCTGTTGCATTACTCTGCTTGTATTATGAAATGCACAACCTTTTAAAACTAAAGTCTTCCAAGTATTTACAAGACAGACCAGGCTTTGATAATCTCTGCATTTTATATTTATTGTGGTTGCAGAAATCTTACAGAAAATTTACATTTTAACCAGTATTTTTATACTGTACACAGAAATAATATTTTCACAGTAAATTTCTGAAGGTGATTTAAAAATATGTCAGATGAGCTGCACTCGCTCTATTTCTAAACTAGACATTTATGAAGTAGAAAAATTGCTGCATTAAAATTTGAGCATGTACTAAATCATACAATTTTCACAAGAAAGTATGCTTAGTTATTATGAAAAACAACTTTTCCATTGTTTTACTCATTCATACAATAAAAAAATAATTCGTTTTATTTTAGATTTAGATTTTAATTACATTCAGCAGTTTACCGACACTGTATATCTTTTTCTCCAGACAATTTCTCATATACACACATAGCATGGTAAATACTCACGTGCCCTAAAGACAATTACATATCAAAGGATCTGTATATGATTTTGTTAATGTGCATATGTTATTTCTGCCTGTATCTGCATGCTGGGATGAAATATGTTTGTGTCTTGTGCTGCTGTGTCATTAATGAGATTATTCATACAGAATATTCTTATAGGCAGAATGCCTCAAAGTACAATCTTGAGTCTGGCCATTATCAATTTCTTTATCTTAGATGAATGATAAATTATTTTTATTTTTTTAATTTTAAGTTGTGAATTGAACTCAGGTCCATGTCATTGCCAGTTGAGCCGTTTGTCACTGAGCTATATCCCTGGCCCAATGTATATATTTTTTTAACTTTAATGTTATAGAGTACAAAATAGTATTACAATAAGAAAAAAATATAAAGGATACAGACTTTTGCTTAACAATGTAATACGAATTTAACAGTATTTGTTGTAAATCATAGTGTTGTCTTATAACCAGTTATTCATATTACCAGATATATGCATGCAAAATTGAAAAAAAAAGAAAAAAGAAACACAAGAAATTAAGAAGAGAAAAAGGAGAAAGAATTGATTAAGGAGAGAAAACAAAGAATTGTCTGCTCCTTTCCACAGACCAGCAGAAATGTGCAGTGCAGTTCCATTTTTTTTTTTTTTTTGGTCCATTCTGTTTATACACACAGACATATCTTTTCCCCCACTCCCTTTCCTGTCTTCGATATGTAGGTGCATGTTGAGTACTAGGACTGGTGTTAGGTATTTTATACTTGATAGCTACCAGTTATGATTATTATTTATGTTAGTATTTGCTGTGTGGTTGTGTTTCTTTCCTTCACTTCTGAGTTGAACACTTTTGACACATATACATAATAATTTTGTTTGTGTTTAATTATTTTTGAAAAGAAAAGTATCTTAAAAGTGGCTGAATATTGAAGTAAATAAGACAGTTTTCTGGAATCAGATTACATGGGTTGGAATTCTCACAGTACTACATCCTATTGTTTGACTCTTCATAATTTATGTGATCTTTCTGTGCCTCTGTTACATTAACTATGACATGAGGTGTGCGCTTTATATTCATGATTATTTTCAGTAGTAAATGATGAGTTCTGAACTGATTCATTAATATAAATCTCTGTAACATTATCACTTTACATTTGACTTTCCAAATGTGACTTGATATCTATATTTTGGATTTTTTAATCTATAAAATAGACACAGTAATAGAACATACAAGTGATTGAGAAATGTGGCATATGATTAAATTTCTTAATTTAATAGAGTGGAAGACATATTAGCTTTCATCCCCCTGAAAATATTCCATTCATTGAATACACTTATCCCTTAACTCTTGCCACTTTCCTTAGTTCTGATTTTTTTTCAGAAAGATTATCGGGAAAAGGTGCTGCAGGGTACCACTGAATGGAAGATCAAATTTATAAAATCACTGCAGTGATCCTCATCCACCTTTCCCATTTGATTTGCCAAATGCAGTTTTTTCCATTGCCCTCAAATCAAAACACTCAGAATAGTTTAAAGTTTTAAAAAACTTAGGACTTGGAGCCAGTATAGTGCTGAAGATTCTCAGGATCATTTCCTTTCCCATCTTGTGTATATAAATATATGCCCATGGCATGTTTCCTAGATTTTCTCCTTGTCCTCTCTCTGTTGTCTAATCCTCAATTTCTCACTTTCCTTTTAATTGTGTTATACCTTTCTGTTTTTATTTCTGCTTTGAGTCCTTATATGCTAGGGAGACTATATGATATTTACACATGTGGCCTGGTTTATTTTACTTATGAGTATATCTTCATGTGGAATCCAGTTAAATATAAAGGCTATGAGTTTATCATTCTTCATAGCTAAGTAATACTCCATTGTATAAAAATACCACATCTTTTTCATTCATTCCTCAAGTGACAGGTATCTTGGCTGTGTCCAAGATTTGGCTATCACAATTACATTGCTATAAACATAGGTACACATATAACACTATGATATGACGTTTTCAGTTCCTCTGGGAAAATCCCCAGTAGAGGGATAGCTCGTTTGCATGGGATTTCCAGTCCTAGTGTTTGTAAGGAGTCTCTACACTGATTTCCATAATAGTTGTACCTGTTGACATTCCCACCAGGAGCTTCTCCAGCCTTTGCTGTTGGTTGATTTCTTTATGATAGCCATTCTTTCTCGGGTGAGATGCTATCTCAGTTTTGTTTTAATTTGCATTTCATGGATGTCTAATGATGAGGAACATTTTTTCATATATTTATTTGCATCTTTAATTTTGTCCTCTGAGAAGTGTGTGCTCATCTCAGATGCCCATTTCTGGATTAGGTCTTCAAATTTTGGGGCCCTAATGTCTATTAGTTTTTTATAATTCTAGAGAGCAGACCTTTGTCTCAGTTCTTATTAGTCAAGATTTTTTCCAAATTTGTGGGTTGTTTTTTCACTTTGTTGGTACAAATCTTGTTTTAATATACTAGTAAGTATTACATGATTTTAGATATAAATGAATTATTTCACATTTATGTTTCCATATGGAAGCGAACAACACTTACCTGAGAACTTGTTAATGTAAATTCATTGTGCCTACTTTAATTTATTTAAGGTAAAAATATTGAAAACACATGGGAGTTTGATTTGTTTCACGTATGAGTATGGTCTCAATTTGCATCTATTTCACTATAAAATTCTCAAGTTTATCTTTCTTTAGAGGTGAGTAGTGCTCTGCAGTACAAAATATATTTTTTATCCTTTACTCATGTATAGACATCTGGGTTGTTTCCAGAATTTAAATATTGCAAATTGTGTTGTTATAAACATAGACACACATATATCACTGCAGTATGCTGTTTTTTTTTTTTTTTTATTTTTCCGGCAAAAATTAATCACTCAGAAAGGGAATAGTTTGGTCAAATGGTAACTTTCATCGTAGAATTTTGAGGCATTTGCACATTGATTTCTACAATAATTGCAAAACACAGTAGCTGATTTACATCAGTCTATACTACCACAAACAATATAGAAGGGTTCATTTTCCTGCAGACTCTCTCCAGCATTTGTTAGTGGTTGATTTCTTGATGATAGCATTCTTACCTGGTCAGATAGAATATCAGTATTGTTTTAACTTGCGTCTCTTGAAGGAGCTGTGATGTTGAATATTTTATCATGTGTTTATTTGCTATTTGTATTTATTCATCTGAATAGTGTGTATTTATCTTTTCTTATTGGGTCTTTGGATTTGGGTAGTCAGATTTTTTTTTCAATTCTTTGTGTTTTCTAGATACAAGTCTTTTGTCTGAGAGATGGTTCACTAAAATTTTGTCCAACTCTGTGAATTCTATCTTATCTCTTGATGATTTCTTTAGATATGTAGAAGCTTTTTGATAAGATGAGATCCAAGTTGTTGAGTTTTTGAAGAATTTCCTACACAGTTTGGGTTTTGATCATGAAGTCTCTGCCTATAATGGTCTTCAAGATTTCTACCTACTTTCTCTTCTAGTACACTGAATGTTTCTGTTTTAATATTTAACTCTTTGACACAGTGTGACTTTATTTTAGTTCATGGTGAGACAGATGGGTCTAGTTATAGTCTTCAGCAGGTAAAAAAAGCCAGTTTTTTCAGCACCATTTATTGCAGGCTAACTTTCTTCCAGTGAATGTTTGGCCCCTTTGTCAAAGATGAGCTGGCTGAGTATGTTTGGAGTTGTATTTGAATTTCCCAATCTGTTCCATGAATCCTCAGGTGTGCAGTTTTTTTTTTTTTTTGTTTTTTTTTTTTCTTTTTTCAATGTCAAGCTGATTTTGTCATAGAAGCTTTATAGTGAAATTTCAAGTCAGGGATTGTGATGCCTCCAGCCTTGCCTTTGTTGTCCACGATTGCTTTTTCTATTCTAGGTCTCTTCTCATTCCAGATGACATTTAGGAACGTTTTCTCCAGTTCTTTGGGGTATGCAAATTGTATTTTGATTGTGATTGCATTAAACCTGTATAACAACTATAGGTTAATGGACATTTTCATTGTTTGTTCTTCATATCCATGAGGAACAGATATCTTTCTATTTTCTGAAATCCACTTTGATTCCAGTTTACAGACTGCTGTAATTTTCAATGTATAGATATGTAGATTCCCAACCATTTCAAGTGCTTGGATGCTATTGTGAAGTTTGTGGTCTCCTTAACTTTTCTTAGAGAAGTTCTTGTTTGTGCGGGGGGGGGGGGTATTGATTTTAGAGTTTTAAATTTGTATACAGCTTCATACTGAATTTGGTTATTAAATCTAGAAGTCTTTTGGTGGGGTTTTGGCGTCTTCTATGCCATCTGTGAATAATAATTTAATTTCTTCCTTTCCTATCTTTATCTCTTTTATTGCACTCTCTGTCTAATTGCTTTGTATAATGTTTCCAGATCTAAATTTAATATGAGTATTTTTAGTGGACACCTTTGTCTTATTAGATTTTAAAGTTAAAGCTCTGCTGTTCTCCATTTACTATGATATTGGATGTTGGTTTGTCATAGATGGCTTTTATCAGATTGAGAGTCCATCCACTTTAAATTTCTGTGAGGTTTTATTAATGAATGTTGGACTTTGTCCAAAACTTTTTCTATATCAATTTAGGGATTTTCTTTGCTATTTGTACTGTGTATTACATCTATTGACTCATGTATGTTGAACTATCCTTGAATTCCTGAGATTTATACTTCTTGGTCTTGGTCTGTCACCTTCTGGTGCATTTTCTACATTCTGTTTGCAGTATCTTATTCAGGAATTTTGCATTCGCTTTCATTAGGGACATTGCCCTATTTTTTTTTTTTTTTTTGATTGAGTATTTCTCTGTGTATTTTTTAATTAGGGTTATACATGCCTCCAGGAATGAATTATGGAGTATTGCTTCTCCTTCAATATCATTGAAGAGTTTAAAGGTTATTGGCCTTAAATTTTCTCTAACTTTCTTATAGAATTCAGGATTGAGTCCACCAGGGCTTGGGCTTTTCTTTATTGGTGAGATTTAATTATGTTTTTATTCTGATTACTGCTAATTGTGTTATTCAACACTTTTATATTTTCTTGGTTTAGCTTTGGCAATTCATGTTTCTAAGTGTCTGTCCATTTCTTCTGTGTTCCATTCTATGAGAGTAAAGATGTTCAGAGTAGTATTGATGATCTCTATTTCCACAGGCTGCATAGTGATGTCACCCTTTCTATTCTTCAATGCATGATTTTGAGTCTTTCTTTATAATAAGGTTGGTTAAAGCTTTAAAATTTTGTTTATTCTTTAAAAGAACCAACTATTTGATTCATTAATTCTTTGTTTTGTTTTCTTCATCTCTACTGCATAAATTTCTGTTCTGACCTTTATAATTTCCTGCCTTATATGAGTTTTTGGCTTATCCTGTGCTTCTTTTTCCAGAAACTTGAGGTACTCCATTTGGTTGTTCATTTGTGTTTTTTTTTTTTCCTGATTGGAGAATTCATTACTCTAAATTTCCCACTTAGGACTGCTTTTCTTGTATCCCATAAGTTCTGGTGTGTTGTATCTGCATTTGTGTTTAGTTGTACATACATAATGGTTGTTCTTTATCTGGTTGTTCTTTATCTGTGAATATAAATACTGATGAATTTATGACTCAAAAGAAAGAAATACATTAGTATTTTGTCACTGGAGATGTCAAGGTGTCCATGTCATAATTTCATCTAGAGGATCCAATGAAGAATCCATTCCTTGTATTTTCTGCCCCCAAAAGGCTGTCAACTTCCCTTAGTTGATGACCACATTACCCTACTATCTGATTTCAATATTATTTTATTCTCCTCCGTGTGAAATTTTTACAGACCTATTACAAAGATTGTTGTGATTATTTCAGTTCACCCAGATAATCTAACATGATCTCTCCATAATAACATCTTTAATTCCAGCTGAAAAATCCCTTTTCTCCATTAAGATATTATTCACATGCTCTGGAAATTAAACACAAACATGTTAGGTGATTGACACTTTGCAGCCTAGGCAGTCCACCCTCTGGATCTCCTACAGTTTAAGTTCTTCATTCATATGCAAAGTACACTGAAAGCAAATCAACTTTCCAAAAAACATCTCAACCTATTACAGTACTAATTTCCAAATTGTCATCTATGTATGGTCAGTACAGTCCCACATATAGTCTCTTAAATAACCTAACACAGGTGTTGTTGCAATTCTGGAACAGAAGTTTTATCAATAGACTCATGTCACAAAATAGCAAATTGTTTGCTTCCAAAGTACAACTGTGTGATTGGAAGGTCATGTAAATTTCAGACTTCCTCATTTAAAAAGAGAAACTGAAAAAGTAGAAATTCAATGTGGCAGATTCTTGAATTTGGTGAGAACCCTCTGCTGCTCTTGGCTCTCCCACTAGCCTGGAGGCTCTGGCTGCCTCAGTCATTGTCCTTTGTTTTCCTAACCACTAGGTACAGTGTATTGTATCTGAGTAGCTCTTCCTGCCTTATTCCATTTTGCACAGCTTTGAGTCTGACAGCCTTCCTTTGTATTGCTCTGTTTCTGTCCTTGGCTATTCAAGCCCCCAGAGTGGCTACTGTTGTAACATCCTGCAGAACTGCGTAAGTCTTCCATGTAGATCATAAGGACTGCTCTGTTAGACAAGGAACTTCCCAATGTAATCTAGTCTCTCTTCTTGACTTCTCTTGAAAGGTCTGAAATTTTCTCAGCCAGTCACCTATACTCTCCAGAGTCCTCTCATGTTGTGCTGATTTAGGCATTCCTTGAGAGAATGCACGTTAGCCTAGCACATTGTTTACTTCTTTCCAAGCCTTTCCACACAGTGCCTTTATCATTCTGTATTTCCACTGTCAGTTTGCTCTAGGAAATTAGTTGTATTTTGTTTGGTTTGGTTGTTTGCAATCATGCTCCTAAAGTTTTTTCATCTTTCATCCAGTACTGAATTTTAAAGCTTCTTCCTTATTTTCAAGCATTTAATAGAGCAGCGTCATTTTTCTGGGTTTGAAAAGCTGTACTACTTTGCTGGAGATAAAAATCAGGGTATATTTATTACAAGCTTCTTTGGCATTCTCCAGGGTAGAAATTTAATCTGTTACTTTCAGCTTCTTTTGTCTACTAGTGTTCTAGACATATATACATGCAGAGTACAAAACCAGCAAAAGATTCCTACACATATTAGAGAAAATTTTAAATACACAGTATGCACTTTTAACATAATATGACCATAAGACAAATGTGATGCTCTAAAATTTACTGTATCATTAATATATTTTAAGCATATATGATATTTGTATATACAAAATTTCTCAAAATATTTCATACTTAAAATAGACTACCATTATTCAAGTTAGAAATAAGCAATTTTTTAATTTTATTTTTCTTTTTTTTTGTGGTATCTGGGACCAAATTCAGGACCTTGTGCTTGTCAAGCAGGTGTTTATGTCACTGAACTATAACCTTATCCCTGAATAAGTGTTCTAATTAAATAATCTTTGGAAGAAAATGCTTCTGCCTTCACCCAGCCCAAGCAAATTAGTTTGATTTTACTTACGATTTTAAAATCTCATATATTCTTAAAGTTTCTAAATCACTGGCTTTTTCCTGTGTTGATACCAAGCCTTGTTATATGAAGACTGACACAAAATTTTGTGCTATTCAATGAAGTGTATATGTAAGAAGGAGTATCAATAGATGTGAACCATGTTAGAATTATGTTATTCACATAGCTTTTGTATTCATTTACTTTATGAGTGTCATATCAATTGGTAGTCTTGTCTCAGGTAAGTAATCATGAGTTCAATTATTTATTGCTCTTCTTATAATATGTTTTTATGCTGTCTACTATTGATTTCACTAACAAATATTCTCATTTTTCTAAAATCACTTCGTACACAGATTAGGTTATACACAAAATACTGCTGAGTACCCACTTGGCCCATGTAGGCTGCAGCTGTGCTGCACTTTCCCCCTGATCTCACCCCTTCCCTCCCAATTGTCACTGTTCCTGATCTCCATTTTCCTCTAATTTGCAGGAGCAGCCAGCGTGCATAAGACCCCACAGCAGACAGGCACATTCCTTTTTCCTTTTACGTCACTCTCATTTTCACTTCTATACACTTTTGCTCCCATACTCTGTCTCTGAACCTGAGGAGAACTAACCTGGTTACAGCAAGCTGGAACTGGCACTACAAAGGCAGTGATGTCAAAGAGACATTGTTAATCCTCCTCACAGCTGGGCTGGGCTGAGCCTTGTCTTATTGTATGGTCGAAAATTGGAAGAAGCTGAGTCCACAGGAGCTTTTCTTTCTCCAAAATTCTATTGAATTGGGCAAGAATAGAAATTTTAAAAATAGGATTTGGGAGAACATTTCATTTAATCTTGTGCTTTTTTAGATAATAAAATCCAGAGGAACTGAAGGTCTCAAAATAGTGTCCAGACTGGAATTTTTAGCATAATAATATCATCAAAGATTCTTTCCAACACATCTTACAGCCTTAGTCAAGTTAAGAGTGAAATACAATTTGCTCTGTCTGTCTTGCCCTCTCAGATGATTTCTTTCCTAAATCTTACCTTCATGATATGCAAATTATGCATATAGCAAAATTTATTTACTGCCACATCTCAACATTATACAAAGAAGGGCAAGCCAGATACTCAGTGGATTAAAGCACTGCTTAGGCAGACATGGGCCAGGGGTTCGATCTATCCCCGGGTCACCCTAAGAGGGTGAGTGAGACTGGGCATGGTGGCACATGCCTGTAATCCCAGCATTTGTGAGGCTGAAAAACAGGAGGATCACTGCAAGTCCAATCTGTATAAGGAGATCTTGTATACCTTGTACTAAATACATAAAAATACTATACAAAGAAAGACACATAAAGTAAAAGGTAAAAGTAACCATTTAATTGTAAAATCATAAATTATTAAGATCAATATTTTTCTACATAATTGAAAAAATTATAGCCAGATTATTCCTGTATTTTCCATGTTCTGAAAAGTATATTTGTCTTTGTGGTTTTGATTTTGATTTCTCTGACAGTATTTTCTTCTTAGCTTTCTGTTATCACTTTTTATAACTTCTTTTAAGAAATGCCTATTACCTCTTCAGCCCATTTTAAAATTTGATTATTTGGATTTTTTATGTTTTTGTTTTGTGTTTTATTTCTTGCTGTTGAATTCCTTCTGAATGTTAACCTTTTGTCATATAGATTTTGGCAATAAGAATAAACATAGAGGACATTATAGTAAGTCAAAAAATGGGTACAGAGTGACAATCACATCACACTCACACATACAGGTCATCCAAGGCATGACACTAGTTAATAGAAGGAGGAAAGAGTAGGCAGGAAGGGCAGAAGTAGGATTTGTCGACAGGCACAATGTTCTAAGTCAATAACAGGAATAGGTTCTGTGTTTGTGACAGAGTGGAATGGATATGATCAATCATAATGCACGGCATATCTCAAGACATATCCTGCTAGAAGACAGGATTTGAAATGTATCTGTTATTACGAAATTATAAAATTTTAAGATTAACTACCTTGCTTCAATCTTACCTAATGCATACATGAATGAAACCAGCATATTTTTATTCTTTAAATATGTATTGTTCAATGTCATAACATTATTTGGAAAAATTATTTAAATAAGCTTTAGTTTTTAATCTGAGCCTATATATTAAAATTTTGTCAAAAATCCATCTTGAAAGTTTACAATTTTAAATATTTTAAGCTTGTGAAAATTTTTCCTTTTATTAGTCTCTCTTTAAAGTTCTGGGGCTCTTTTTATTTTTCAAATGCAGCTCAGCAGATATATCTATCATCCTCAGACGGCAAACTGTCTTCTCTGATCCCTCTATTTCAGGGTTGAGCCTCATTCTTCCTGATGCATCAGATGGTCCTGAGAGCCAAATGCTTTTCCTGCCTCTGTGCCTTCCCTATCTTTCCATCTTGAGTCACAGTGAGAAACAGATCCTCCAAGGGGACTAATTTTACAAGCCATTGCTTGCTCTGTCTCATGGGATTTTTACTTTACTACATCCGGAATATTTTCTGGGCCTCTACATCTGTGTGAAGACCCATCATTCCCACATAGGATAGCTGCCTCCATCTAAAATACAAGAAAGCAAAATAAAGGCAGTTTATTTACTTCTTCCTGGCGTGCACACATTTTTTAGCTTGTCCTCGCTTTTCTTGCATTTCATAATCAAACCTCAAGATTTTGCTGGAACGCTTTCACTATGGATTCTGATTCACATTTCCTAAAGTTTAAAATAGTAGGAAATATTTCATATACACTCTAAAATACAAAGAATAAAGTAGATCATGGCCATGTACTCACCTCCCCAGATTTATTTACTGTATTTCTTTTGTTATACTGGCTTTGAATATTCATTTAAATAATTATATATTCAGTTTAAACACACATCACTACCAACAGCAAATGTTGGAGAGGTTGCGGGGAGAAGGGAACAGTTCTCCACTGCTGGTGGGAATGTAGACTAGTACAACCATGGTGGAGGTCAGTGTGGAGACTCCTCAAAAGAGTAGGACTAGAAATCCCATTCAAGCCGGCTATCCTCCTACTGGGAATTTTCCCAAAAGATCTGCAAACATTGTATCATAGTGATATATGTGTACCTATGTTTATAGCAGCACAATGTGTGATAGCAAAACCTTGGAAGCAACCAAGATCTCCATCACATGAGGAATGGTTGAAAAAGATGTGGTATTTCTATATAATGGAGTGTTTCTCAGCTATTAAGAATGATAAGCTTGAAGCATTTATACTGAAGCATTTATACTGAAGTGGATGCTTGAACATATACTCATAAGTGAAATAAACCAGACACACATGAGTAAATATCAAATAGTTTCCCTAGTATAATAAGCGGAAAGCAGAAATACAAAAGGAAATGTACAACAACAACTAAAATCAATTGAGTCAGATAAGGCAAAGTGAATGGTACATGCTGCAGGATACTAATCAGCTTTTCTTCTGGATGGTTAACAACCTAAGTTCACAAATCAGAGATGAAGAAATAGAAGAGCCACAAGGCCCTAGCCTTTCAAGGCAACATTTTGGCCCTAGCCTTTCAAGGTCAGTGAAGACTCAGGACATAGGAGAACCTGTACTGCAACATCATGAAACTCAGTTGAGCTCCAAATTTTCTGAACAAGGAGATTATGGAGCGACAGGGGAAAGAGATCGAAGTTCTATAGTGTGCCTGAGGAGAGTCACATGAAGAGAAAACTTTCTCTCAAGCTCTCACAGAGAGCAAACTGGTCAAACATTGGCCATGACTCATCCACATGGATGAGACAGACAAAGGATCTACAGAATAATGTATAGGATTATGAGATAAACCTTGAGGGGACTTCACTGACCTCATAAGAAACATAAAGTACATGTGTTGTTATGTAAGTCTTGCTCTATCTAGGTCTTAACCATCCAGCAGAAAAGTATAAAAATGAAGTATACATTGTGGGGCCATAATATTAAGCTGAGCTGTAAATGGCTATGGTCAAAAACTTCTTTGAATAACTCACTCTTGTTGTGGAGTGCTGGACTGTGTTGGATTGTGTTGTCGAGTTCAAGCGCCTAAGTTAGTTGAATGACAATGGAGTGCCCATCTTTGACAGGTATAGACAAAGGAAGGGGTATAGAAAGGAAAAGCATGATGTGTGTGTATAGACAGTACAGTTGGGATAGATAACGCTCTGCTTCTACATAATGCTATGAGAGGCAAGATTTGCACTAATGGTGGTTGGACAGGATATTATGTTGGCTTCTAGTACTATAGACAACTACTAGGAGAATAACAAGATAGAAAGTATTAATTATTGAATCTTTGATGTAATGCAGGTATAAAAAATAAGATACTCAAACAGCTATACTCTAATGACAAGAGACATGCGGTATAATAATGTCTGTAAGTATAATATCATGTATGCACCTTCTATGATACCAAAACATTATGAAAACAGTTTGCAATGTATTAATTTATTAAATCCATCTTGTCAAGGTATCTTAAAACTGCTTCATTGATATTTGTACTTCAATAAAACAAAAATTAAAAAATAAATAAATACATAATAAATAAATTTTCTTTCCTAAAAAAAAAAGAAAAGAGCCGGGCGTGGTGGCGCACGCCTGTAATCCCAGTACTCGGGAGGCTGAGGCAGGAGGATTGTTGTCAGTTCGAGACCAGCCTGAGCTACAAAGTGAGCTTAAGGCCAGCCTGAACTGCATAGTGAAACCCTGTCTCAAAAAGACAAAA
>PVKA01024427.1:0-21017 GCA_004027165.1 Ctenomys sociabilis | reverse complement strand
TATACCTGTACTTATCCATAAAATTGATACTATTATATATAAAAATCTACAGAAATTATATGGAGTTATTAGTGTACCTATAGAGTCACTCTTAATAGTTTCTATTTTCTTTTTATTTGCATATATATATGTAACACATGCTATCAACTTTCATTGTTGGGAATTGTCACACATACATGTCAGTTTTTTATTTCACCTTCTCTTCTCCTCCCCTCTCTCATCTGCCACTGTTCACAGAACCAGTGGCCATCTCTGCAACGTCTAAACTAATACCTTACATGCATTTCACTTGTGCTACCTGCTGCCCAAGTTTTCACTAAATATGAATATGTCAAGATGTATCTTATTTACCCATTCTCATATCAATGGGTATTTAACTTGTCCAGTTTTTCACTCTTGGAAGTAATACTGAAGTGTTCTTGTTTGTCTACATTCCTCTGTTCTCATAAAAGCAATTTCTCCAACGATATGTTTGCGGCCTAATTTTGCAGCAACTTCAATTATACTGGGTGGATTCACACAGGTTTTTGTCCCATTATCAGTACAAGGATATTCTTATGTCACATTTTCTTGATCTATAGTTGAACATCTTTTCATATTGCTGGCATATGATTCCCACTTTGTGAATTACCTTCTATTGAGTGACATGTTTGTTTTACTGTTACTATATGTATTTGTTTTACCATATATATATATATATATATATATATATATATATATATATATATATAACAAATATATATATAATATACATTTCAAACATTTTTCCTGTGATATATATATGTATGTATACATACATTTCCTGAATAATAATTTCAGTCAATCTCACAAATCAAGCCCATTCACTCTAGCCCACAATAATATGATACTTGTTTTCACCATCTTTTACTGACATGATTACCAATCCATTCCAGTAAGTTAATCATTGATGTTCATATTGTTAAATTTGATAAAAAGCTCTTCTGATTTTGCTAAGTGATTTGTTGGCAACATTAAAGATAGGTGAATAATTTAATTCATTTATGTTGGAAAAGATTTTTGAGTTTCAACTATTTGTCACACATGGTATTTGTTCTTGAGTTTTGTGACAACTGTCATCAACTGCTTTTTACCTTATAGAGTAGCTGTTATTTGTCAGGCTTTTCTTGTCTTTTCTTCTACGATTTCATTTCAGAATGTTCAGAACTGAGGCTGGCTGTGGTGGTGCATGACTGTAATTCCGCCCTTCCAGAAGGTGAAGCAAGAAGTTTATAAATTTGAAGCTGGACTAGGCAGCTTTGTGAGATGCTGTCTCAATTTTTTAAACATAAAATAGAGCTGTATTTGTAGTTCATTCATTAAAATCCCCTTGATAAAAGGAAGATGAGAAAGGAGAAAGAGAAGATAGGAAGAAAAGAAGGCATAAAGAAGCAGGACATGTAAATTGTTCAAGGTGGTTTTCTTAGCAGTGGTATTCAGGTATATACATGTACTAGTGTTATTATACTAACATAATTATTCTCAGCTTTTTTATTTCAGTATTTTACATAATGTGCTCATTTGGTTTCCTCACAGCTTTCTCAATTAACTTCCGGGTCCAAGTCTGAACCTTCACTCATTCTTTAACCGGGGTTGCCTGATGATCATGAGTGGCATCCTCTTTTACTTAGTTTGAAATACTAGAAAATTTGCAACTAGCCGTGGCATCTGTTCTTCCCTGTAATGACTAGCTCCTGAACACTGCCTGCTTAGAGCCTGCTATCCACACACACACATTTCATCTCTACAAGTAGTGGCTGCCAAGCTACTGTCTTCTGTCCCCAAAATTGAATCATAATCTTATATTTTCATTTTGATTCTGCTGGCATACTTAAAAAAAACTATCAATGATAACAATAATTTCCTGTAATTTTAAAATATTCCTGTAGCATTTGAAGTAAAAGTTTAAATCCTGAGTGATAAAACTTGCACAAAGTGTTTAACATATTTCTTGTTACGCACATTCTCAGCTTCCTCTCCTCTGCTGTCTCTAGGTATACTGTTTCTTCCATTCTTTTTGTGGAAGTTTCAAAATCTCTGGCAATCAGTTTTGTGAAACCACAATTATTTCAATATGAGGACATGCCTTTTTGCTTTTCCATTATATTGTCTTTCTGATTCCAGGTAATATATCATTTTCTTTAGGAAATCTTCCTTTCCTCAAAAAGCCAGGATTGGAGGACCCACTCAAGTCAGCTATTTTCCTCTTAGGTATTTTTCCTAAAGAACTGAAAACATCATACCACAGTGACATATGTGCACCCACATACACAGCAGTGCAATTTGTCATAGGTAAATCTTGGAAACAGTCCAGATGCCCATCAACTGAGGAACAGATAAAAAAAATTTTTTTCACAGTAAAGTATCACTCACCTATAAAATGCTAAGTTTAGGCTTTCATTGATGAATGAATGCAACTGGAGACTGTACTGTTAAGTAAAATAAATCAGACCAGCATGTGCACTAGTGTGAGAACCTTAGAGAGCAAATAAAATCTGAAAGGTACAGTAGATACTGTGGAAGGGGAGGAATCTTCTCACTGGGAATGAAAAGCTGGGATGACAAAAAGGAAAAAAAAATGAAGGGAAAAAGACATTTATGCATATATGTAGGACAGCTTGGAAAATTGTACTGCTAATTTCTGCTGGTCTATTAAAAGGAGCAGTTAAAGCTTAATTTTAAGTTTATTTTACTATTTTTGTTCTTTTTAATTTCTTATAACGTAACTTTTCTTAAAGTTATAAGCCTGACAATTTAGCAGGTTTATATCTCGTAACCTAAACAACTACTCTGAAAATAGCTTTGCACAATACAGCAACCACTGTCAAATTCTTATTAGTCTGGTTAAGGACATTTTGTATCATTTATAATTTTGTTGTTGTTGTTGTTGTCATTTTAGTGTTACTATTTTGTATTCTTTAAAAAGAAAATAAAAAATTCCTTCCCCTTCAGGCAGTGCTCTGTATTCTAGTGTCCATTTGCATTCTATCATTTAGTTTCCCATCTTTGCAGTTAATACAACTTTACTCACATATTTATAGTTATTTTTAAATAATTTGGTTAAATTCTGCTTGATCATATAGACTATAGTTACACGTAGGCAAGGCTCACAGTGTGGTATTTTTCCCTTCCCAGACTCTATACTTTCAATCTTGGCTCATACCTGGCATTAATTAATATTTGTTCAATAAATTGCTAGTCGATTTTAAGTTCTAGCTCCAGAAGAGCCTTTAATTCCATTGGTACACATTTAAAGAGAAACACGAGACTGAAAACTAAAACGTGAGCCACAGTCATTAGGAGTGTGCCAAGCCGAAGTCTCCTTACCTCACTGGCTTCCATTTGTTCATTACTAAATAGAGGGTTTAACCTCGACCAAGTCAAAGATCATTTGTACCTCTAAAATTAAATATTTCTCAGTGCTGGCTCAGGATGAAAACGAAATCAGTGTGTTCCCAAGCAGTTAGAAAACTTTGGGATAGCTTTGATAATGCATGTTGTACTTAGTGGAAAAAATATAAATCCATATTGGCACTATAAACTAGTAAGACTTGGGGTTTTAGCGTGAGAGGTAAATCACGAGCCATTCTCGAAGGACCCTAAAAACGAGAACAAATCTGTGAATTGATTGAAGTAGAGTCACAAGATGCTCTGGGATTTCAGTGATGTGCCTTAGTTTTAAAATAAAATTCATTTTAAATTCATAAACATGCACTGTTAAGCACCAGATAAAATCATGCTGTGACATGAATGAACCCTTCCACTGTGTGCTACAGAAGTGTTTCAAGAACGTCAGAAACAGGTCTTGATGACATCATAAAGTGTGCAAGTTTTTTTAGTTAGTGCATATTAACTGAAATGCATATATTCTCAAATATTTCATTGAAAAAGGCAGCATTATATGGTAGAACGACAGTGTTTTGTGTCCATCTGTTTATTTTGTTTTGTTGATACTGGGGATTGAATTCAGGACCCAGCAAGCACTTATTCCACTGAGCTGTATCCAGGTCCTGTCTATCTGTTTTATTTTGTTTTGTGTCTTTTTTTCAAAAAAAGACTCAAGCTTTCATTCAGGCTGGCCTGAAACTGACAGGAATGTTCCTGCCTCAGCTGCCTGCCTACTGAGATTAAGGTGTGTGTAACAACATTTGGCTTATAACTATCCTTTGAAGCAGAGCAGTGTTTGAAGGAACCTATTGACCTTCTGGAGAGAGGTAGAGGCTAATTGTGGATCACTTATAAGCTAGCTAAATTTGTTTCTTTGTGCCACTGCTCCACATCTCAAAAAGTTTATGTTTTAAAAATAGAATAAATGACCATCATAAGAATAATATCATTTCTATAATCTAATGATAAATGTTGGAAACAGATTTATATAGCATTGAATATATAGTACAGTTGGCATGACTAAATGAAGAAATAATCCAAAGTATTAACCAAATACGCAAGGACAAATGCATCTTCATATTAGAAAAATTATTCAGACTCCTAACTTAAAACATATGTGATATGTGATATACACATATCACATAAACTTAAAATAATTTAGTTTATATTTTAGTATATAATAGTCAGACATTTTAAAGTTTACTGTATATATACTAACTCATGTCAAGCTACTAAATCCATATAAGTAACTATTTAAAATTAACCACATATTTTTCTTCCTAGGAATACTTTAATTTTTATATCATAGCCTTTTCTGTTAAACTCATAAATATTTTGATTCAAAAATATTTCTATACTATTCTTTGGTAGCACATGCCTGTAATTCCAGTTCTGTGGATTTGAAGCAAGAGTTCAAGCCCTCTTGGAAAGCTTAATAACTTAGCAAGACACCATTTCAAGGTTTTTTAAAAAAATAACAATAATGAAGGGCTGAGTGCTAACTTTAGTGTAAAGATACTGGTTAACTTAGCTAATGGGTAATCTCCTTCCTCCCCCTGCCATGGAAAAAAAGGCTGGGAATATGGCTCATTGCTCCAGCCCTGGGTTCAGTGCCTCTTCCTCCTCCAAGAGAACTTCTAAAGATTTTCATGTGTGAAATGTTCCTATTTGTATAATTGTTTAGTAGTGATGTTCCTTTTGTAGAACAGGCCTGCAGACATGGCAAGCTGTGCATCTTTCACCCTTTGCAGTCCTTTGGCCTTTATCCCTCCTCCCTGAAGTGTTCTCCCAGGCCCAGTCTATCTCAAATGTCCCTATCATCTATCTTGTATTGTATTCATCCATTTATTTTTTAAGTTATTCAGGTAATATATAATTTGATAGTTAACTTTCTATGTGTAGCTTCTTTTACTTTTCATGATGGTCTCAATCTATCCATCACCCTGTAGGTAATGTGATTCCATGATTTTTGTGTTTGCTTGAGTACCCATACCATGTTTTCTTTATTTATTCATCTGTTGATGGCACCTCAGTTGCTCCAAGTTCTGAAAGTATTTCTTTACTTCATCTATTCATTTTTCAATAAGATTACTTGCTTTTAGGCATTTAAGTAAAATTATTCCCATTTGAAGGTCAAGTAACTTATGTCTTGAAACCTTTTTCCTATTAATCTCATTAAGACATGAAACTAAGTGCTCTGAATTATGAATATAATTTGTTCGTTCTCTTTTCTATGAGTTCCATACAGGTTAGATTAAAGTCTGTAAGTGTGGCATTAAAAATATATTGTTTTAACTTTATTTAATTATTTATTTATTTGTTTCAGGGTCTTGCTATAAGCTTGGACTAATAGTGATTCTCCTGTCTCAGCCTCACCAGTCCTAGGACTACAGGTGTTACCACTGTGCCAAGTTTCAGGGCAGCATAGGGTGCCTGGGGTTCTGGAGCTGGCATGGCCTATAGTGCAGGGGATCCAACTTGGATCCTTGTACTTGCTAGGCAGTAGCTTATGAAGCTGAGCTATTGCCTGAGAACATAGTGTGTAAGCTTTGAACTGAACATGTAACATTAGAAAACATCTGTAATTATACCTTAACAACTTCCTGATACATTAATATATATATATATATATATATATATATATATATATATACTTTTATATATAAATATATAAATGTATTTATTACAGGCCTACAGGTTCTCATTGCAAAAATCAAACTTGTAATGCAATGACCCTCCTATTTTCAGCCCCCAAAGCACTGGGATTACAGGTGTGTGCCACTGTACCCAATGTCAGTCACTGTCTTAGCACACCCCAGGGGTGGGGTAGCACAGTAGGCCAGGGATCGAACCCTCTGGGCCCTGCATCTGCCTAAGCATGTGCTTTAATCTACTAAGCTCTCCAGCCAGACCCAAACCTCCATATACTTTAATAACCATCTACAAAGTAAAAATTTATAGATATGATTTCCAAAAAAATTTAAAAGCACATTATTCTGAAATGGGCATTCAACATAATAAAACAAAAACATAAAAATAGAAAGAAATATTTGCAAAGCTTATATTATAAAATATTAATATTATTAATACACAGTCTCCACAAATAAACAACAATATACTAAGCACCATGTTAGATGCATTAAAATATATTAAAAAGAATAAAGTCAGAACAATAAGTCTACTAGGAACAGAATTAACAGTTAAAACAAGTTTTCTAAGCATATTAGAAAATACTGAAAGTCATGAGTGAGTGAAAATACAAATGAAAGCAAGAAAGTTATCTTTGGCAGAAACAAAGTGACAGTTGTATTCACTATTACTAAGGGTTATAATAAACTGTACTGGCATGTGTATGAATTCCTCTACTCTTTGGAGAGTGATTTCTAAGCACCAAAGTAAGTTGGATTCTAGGGATCATCTCTTTACCAGGTAGTAGTTAAGAATTTTGATTTCAGAAAGAAAATCTGCTCAATCATTGTTATATAAATTCACTAGCAGAAAGTCCTCCCTTTTATTACCCCCAAATTCCTCATTTAAAAGCAAGATAGTATTAGCCAAATTGCTGCAAAGGATTGTCCTTAAGTGAAGTCATGCATATAAAGCAATTAACACATTTAGGAGCTGATAAATGTTAAATATTGTGATAATTATTAATTACACTATAGACACGTCTCAAATGTGAAGAAAAATCTAAGAGAATGTTTATTGTACTGTAACATAATCATTTCTATTAATAGCTTCTAATGTAGTCTCAGAACTACAGCAATTATCTTTATACAATTGCTGTGAACAAATTTATCCCCAGAAGAGAAGGGAAGAGGAAACACTTCTTTGTGGGAGTAAACTAACTTATGTGGTGGGTCTAGACTTGGAAAATCAGTATTGCTCAGTATGTGAGTCCGAAAGTGAATCTTAAGTAGGTACTTACAATTATTCAAAAGAAAACCATAAACACTAATGATCCATGAAAATTTTAAAGGAAAAGCCTTCTTTCTACAAGAAAGTAATGTTGCTTTGGTATTTTTAAACATTTTTTTATTTTATTTCAGAAGAGAATCTTGACATTTACCATGTTATGGATTATGACTGAGCAGTAGAGCGCTGTGAAATCTCAGAGGTATTGGTAACAACAACAAAAAAAGACAACATTTGAACATAGGAGAGTTAGTTTGGATTATTTTCAAAGTGAGATCTGACCCTAGATTATGTAAAATTCCTACCAGTGAGTATATTGTAATTAACTTTTATTGGAGTTAGGGGAGGTGGTAAAGTTTCCTCAGTTTTCAGATCTCACAGTCTTGTAAAGGAGAAGTTAGTCACCAACTTTTGGTGAACAATACAAACAGGAACTGTAAACTGCTTGAAGTTTAAAATATCAATTGTTGAGGAATACACATTGATCTGAAAAGCTATCATTCAGCACAGAAAACATGACCACAAATTGTGATGTGAATAATACAAAAAAAATTGTACAACGAATAACCACAAAGAAGACGACAATATGCAATGTATTAATTATTTAAACTCTCCTATTGATAAGTTTGGAAACTGTCTCATTGCTATTGCCTTTATATATATATATATATATATATATATATATATATATATATATATATATATTTTTTTTTTTTTTTTTTTTTTTTAGCCAAACCAGGGATTGAACTCAGGCCCTTGTTCTTGCCATGGAAGTGCTTATGTGCTTATTCCACTGAGCCATCTCCCTGGCCCTTGTTTTTCAATAAAATTATTAAAAAAATATTCTCACATTGTTTTACCAGTTTACCAGGTTTTTAAATATTTAGATTATATCGTATTTTGAAAAAAAATACATAAACTCTCTGAAATATGTCCAGATAGCATACAAAAAGGCATCCACACATTAAAGAGTTAAAGAGTTGATTAAGGAGTTGGAGGTACAGGGAAGGTTTTCCCTCATGAAAAAGAACTGAGAAGAGAAATGATAAGTCTATTTAAATGCCAGATGTGTGTTGTTAGGTTTTTAATGGAGAACAGAACTGTGAGGACAGACGAATCCCAGGTCAAACTTGTTCTAGCACTCACCCGAGCTACAAGTATTTAACTTACAGTGGTGTGTATGACTGTGTTTAGGAATGCACATGTGAGTGATGTGTGTAAGGAAACTTTTACAGTAACTGAAAAATGAGGCCTTCTGGATAAAATTACTCCCTGGCCCTACTTCATGCAGGGGAAAAAAGGAAGTCCTAAGGTAGGAACCTTTGCTGATGGACACATGCTCATTCACCTTTATGTCTCTAGCTACATGACTTTAATCATCACTGCGCCTCAAGGGTAAGAATGACCTTTGTGATTTAATTTCCTGTTATATGTCAGTTATCTTGTGTCTTGGTTTTAATGCCTTTTCGCCAGTCATATCATTGGTCGGACACCTTCATGAATTATTTTACAGACTTCTAGGACTTAGAAAAAAAAATAGAATTGGCATGCTTGACTCTGAGTCCTTATATAAAGTGTATTATATACAACTAGGCATAGCAAATTTTTCATGAGATTAAGCATTATTTTAGTCTTCCTATCACAAAGCTTGCATTTTGTTTGATTTTAGAATCTTTATTTTAGGAAAGAGTTCAGAGGACTATAAATGGCATTATAGTCAGGCCAAATTTGAACACATTGCACTTCCATCCACCTCAGGACCACCTTTGTAGCCTTTGTGGCTGTTTTGAGCTACCTCAGCAGTCCCTCGGTATCTTCCTGCACCACAAATGTTACCAGATGATTACTGAAATGAAAAGCATAACTCTTCTCACCAAAGCTAGTCTTCTTAATTCAAGAAAATTATATTTTATTTATTGGCGGGACTGGGGATTGAACTCTGGCCCTTGTGCTTGCCAGGCAAGTGCTTATCCTACTGAGCTATCTCTCCAGCCTAAGAAAATTTTAGTTATTTTAAAAAATTTTTCTTAAGGGCTGGCCAGATAGTTCAGATTGTTCATTAAAGTGCCTGTTTAAGAAGGTACAGTGACCAGGTTTCTATCCCTTACATGCTGTGCCAGCCCGGCCTCGACTGTGTGCTGAGACCACAATTGAGACTGGACATGGTTTTATGTGCCTGTAATCCCAGTGCTTGGGAGACTGAAAATAGGAGGACCACTAGGAGTCTAATCTGTGTAGTAGACCCCATACTAAATACAAAAATAAAATTTCATAATTAGTTGTGTATAGTATAACCTGCCTCACACCCTGAAATACTTGAACTCTTGAAAATCAACAGCTAATATACTCTCAATGTTTTATGAAAGCCTTGTGTAAAATTCCACCCATGCTTTCAATTGATACTTTTTAAAAATCACTTAATTAATACTAGGTTTCATTATTTGTTAATATACATGTATTTTTAAAATCTGTCTTCCTGGGTAGAGTATTCTGTATTGACAAATACTCTTTTTGTTTGGTATAATGCTATAATTCTAATTCCCATGTAATGAGATGAAAATATAAATATTCAATGAGTGTTTACCAAATGAGTACACAGAATGACGCTTATGAAAAAAATGTGCATCAGCTAAGAAAGTATGGATATGTTTGCTGATGGCATTCATCTGTGCCCCTCATGATGCCAAGATTAATGATAATTGCCAAGAACACAGAGTCAAGCAAGCCTTTGCTGTTACACACTCTGAGTGCTAGCTTCAGGTCAGATTTAGTATTAGAAAAGAATCTCAGGAGAGCTTGATGGCATGGTGATGTTTATTACTTTTCAATTATTTAGCACCCAAAAGTGCCTTACGCTCTTTCTCCTGTCCTCCATGTCCATCTAAGGTGCCCATTCTTGTCTCTGTTTAGGACCAAGTAAGTCCCCCAAGTCTCCCCTCTGGGGGCCGGCATTGCTCTGGGAGATCAGGGTGCTGCCTCTATGTGGGCTTTGCCCAAGGCCCACCTCTGCTTGGTGTCTCAGTTACTCTTCTCTCATTGACAAGCACCCAACGCTCAGCATTAAGGAATAAAAGGTTTATTTTTTCACAGTTACTGCAGGTTTCATTCTATACTTAGCTAGCTCCAAGACAGAATGGTTCATGGTAGAGGGCAGAAGTTCATCATGGCAGAAAGCAGAAAAACTGTGGGCAAGGGGAGGAGTAACAGCAACAAGAGTTACAGAGGGCAAGTCTGTCTCCCTTAAGTTGCATCCAGGCTATATGCTCCAGGCTGGTGTAGTATTCACACCCACAATCCCATGGGATCATAAGTTAAACTCAAATTCTAGAAGTCTGCCTTATGATTGCATGGGGCTTTAGGGGAACAAACACACACAAACTGTAACACTTGGTGTTTCTCTCTCCTATTCCTCTCCATGACTGGCTGCCTGCTGGAGAACTTCCTCAACAAAGCATCTCCTCATGGGTCCTCACCTCATGATTTGCTTGGATCAAAACCGGCCTTAAGATTTTTTTCTGTTATTTTAATATTGTGATGATTATCTTGTTCTGAAATCAGTGAATAAATAAAATTATCACTTCTACAGAATTATTTTAATAAAGACACATTTTAATTCCTTCCCCAATAATTGTTTCATGGGTCCTTTAAAACCTAAATATTTCAACAGCAAACTGGTCATTGCAGAATTAGATTAGAGTTCATCACAATTCATCTTTTCTGAAATGAAAAGTTCCTATACTTTTGTCAGGCATAAGAGCCACTCTAGCCATAACACATGTTGTGGTAACATTACCTATTACTTTGAATCTAATTGAGATTTCTTTTAAAAGTCAAATATTTTTTATAAATTTGATAAATTTAGAATTTATAAATTATAATGTTCAAAAAGTATGAAAGTGTAAAACTCCAGACAGCTCTACATCACAGCTGTCAGCAAAATCTGACAAATTTGTGAATCTGTAACACAAACAGAAAAAGAAAAAAATAAAATAAAACTTTTAGGCCTGAGCTAAGAGATTTCATTTATTTCCAATTGGATGACCAAAAGGGAACACTTCTCCACTGCTGGTGGGAATGTATACTGGTGCAACCATTGTGGAGGTCAGTGTGGAGCCTCCTCAAAAGAGTAAGACTGGAAATTCCATTCAAGCCAGCTATCCCCCTACTGGGAATTTTCCCAAGGGAACTGAAAACATTATGTCATAGTGATATATGTGTACCTATGTTTATAGCAGCATAATTTGTGATAGCAAAATCTTGGAAACAGCCAAGATTTCTGTCACATGAGGAATGGAGAAAAAGTTCCAAAGCAAAGAATTTATTTTTCATTCCATTACCTGGGAAAATCTGTGTTTTTAATTAGAAAATTATTATTTAGGGGGTATCTTTAATAATCTCTGATTATACTACACAATCTGCTTTCCATCCAATATAGTGTTAGGCTAGATAATAACATAACTAGTCTGTTCACAACTGTCTCCTCAAGGGAGCCCTTTGTCTTGGTCAAAGAGAAATACTCAAACCAGAGAGATAGCTCACTTGTGTAAGTACTTCTCTGGCAAGCTCAAAGTCCTGAGTCCAATCCTTCATACCAAAAAAAGGAAAATAATCTGCTTTGACATGGAGTTTTAGTAAGTTCTTTCAACTCATGTACCTATGTTTCATGTTTTTGTTGGTTATTTAGCTATTTTTAGGTCAAGTATTGCTTTCTCTTATGCTACTAATGTGGGACAGATAATATTTTCTGATTAATGGATTCATTCAATAACGAACTTTGGCTACTTTCAATGATACAAGATGATCTGAAGAGATGAAGGACACCAAATGTCCACCGTCAAGGAACTCATGCACTTATGGTGTACTATGTTAACACACACAGACACACAGACACACACACACACACAATTAGGAAAAATAAAAATATCTGTAGGCTATACTTTTGGTATTTAGTCATCAAAAACACATTTATTGAGTTTTTAATGTTACTCAACAAAGGGATAGGAATTAAAATGTCTCTTTTTAATCCACCAAAAATAAGTATGTGGAATTTAGTGTAGAATTAGCAACTTTGAAACGGGTTTCCTTTTTTTTCTGGGGGAATTAAATCTCAAGTCTTACTGAAACTTCAGCTATATTGGCACAGTCAAAATTGGATAGTTTCTGTTAAGTGTCATAGGCCTTACTGAGAAAGCAGTGATGTAATGGGTGGAAGACCAGAAAGCCCGCAGAAGGTCTTCTCTGCCTTGGAGAAGGCTTCCCAGAGGAGAACCGTGGTGAGGATTCTAAGGGTTCATGTGGGCCCACATTACTATAGGCCAAATGGCTGATACAAAAAAAAACTATCTTTGAGTGCCTGGATGCAAGTAGGCAGTAACCAAGGAGCTGGTAGGATTGTTTTATTCAGAAGACTTTCTTGTTTGGTGTCCATCTTCTCATCTTTGACCTCACATGGCCTTTATTCAGTATGTGTGTGTGTGTGTGTGTGTGTGTGTGTTTCTAATTGCTTCTTCTTATGAAGACTAGTCAAATTGTCCGAAAGCCTGTGCTCCTGAAATACTTGACCTTAATTATCCCCATAAACTTTCAGTATCCAAATGCAGACATATTCAGAGATAATGGGGGACACATATTAACCTCTAATGAGCATGATATTGATGTGAAATTGTAACTAAGAAAATGGATAAAGCTTAATGGCCACATACTATCCAAAGATAAATGCAACTGCAGGGATGTATGCATTCAGATAAGATGAAGTATTGAAGGCCGGAAGTTCAGCTAAGTGATTTTTTTTTTCACAAATTACATCAGCCATTGAGTTTGATCACTTACTGGAAATGGGTACTGTATTTTATAGTCACCAGTTGAACCTCATTTGTACTGACTACTGTATCATAACTCTTGGTTATGTATTGTTCTATAAAGTATGTGTTAATTTCTTTTTAATGATAGGCAGAATTGAAGGTCAAAATGTGTTCGGTCGCTTATCCTTTCATTTCACCATTCATTTTTTCAGAAGTACTTACCAGATGCTTCCCTTATGCAGGGACTGGAAGCTGGTGCTAAAAAAAAATAATGGAAAAATAGGTGAAGTCTCTCTCCTCTCACAGAGTTTATGTTCTAGAGTAAAATGCTAGTAGCCAATAACAAATTCACTGAAATAAGATATGTATCAATAAGAAATTGAATTCTACTGTGTGGAAATATAAGGTCCAGATAAAAGCACAATTGATATTTTAACACTTATTTGCTGGGCCTAACTCCCGCTCATATCTTAAAATGTAGTGACTCCTCAGTTCTTGCAAGTCATGTCTTTCCCATATAGGAAGTGCTTCCCTTTTGGAGGCCCAGGACCATTTTATAGGATCTAGTACAGGGAAAAAGAAGCTTGTTTTTATTTTATTTTATTTTTTTACGGTACCAGGGACTGAACTCAGGACCCTGTGCTTGCTAGGCAAGCACTTATTCTACTGAGCTATTTCCCAGGCTCAGAAACTTGTTTTTAATAACCGTGTATTTAACCAGTATTTTGGTCAAGCAATAATTGTTATTGATATTTAAAAATTCAGTTTTAGGGTCGTAGAGATGGCTCAGTGGTCTAAGCACCTGCTTGGTAGGTGCAAAGAAGTTAGTTCAATCCTGCTTATTGCATGCCGTGTGCACCTTGGAACCCTGAGCACACTCTGCCAACCCCTAATCCAGGCATTGTGGCACCCACCTGTAACTCCAACTTTGGGGGAGCTGAAAGGGAAGGATGACTCGGAGTCACAACTTTCAGTGAGACCTTGTATTTCACAATAAATAAAAAGAAAAAAAATTCAGTTTTTAATATTATTTTCTGTGCTCGCTTTGGCAGCACATATACTAAAATTGGAATGATACAGAGAAGATTAGCATGGCCCGTGAGTAAGGATGACACGCAAATTCATGAAGCCTTCCATATTTTTAAATGGCTACACTTTCTTACTTCACTGATTAGAGACATCTGTCATAATAATGTCTGTAAGCATAATATCATGTATGCACCTTGTACGATCCCAAAACATTACGAAAACAGTTTGCAATGTATTAATTTATCGAATCTGTCCTGTTAATTTGTCTTGAAACTGTCTCATTACTATTTGTTCTTCAATAAAATAAAAATTTTAAAAAATATTATTTTCTTTTCCAGTCGCTATATTGAAACAAATCTAGTTATCTAATATACTAAGCACACACTAAGCAGATTATGACACAATGAATACGGCAGAAATCCTAACAGAAATTTAATGATTTTTTTCTCATTTTTGCCAGTTTTGCACATGTTACTTTTTCCTTATTCCAATTACTACTTATTTCTGATTTCTTAAAGGGGTCCTCTCGTATTGGCCCAGGAAGCATTTGGCCCATACAGTATGATAGTTCATTAAAATGTAAATTGGGTTAAGGGCCACAGAAACGTACAAGAGAATATGTAAATGCTGAAGAACAATTAGAAGCTGTGTCTTTCCCTCAGGAACTTCAGTTCTCTGATATTGGAGCCTCATCCATACTAATGAATCTGGCTAGGAAACACTTTCAGAGTGAACAAAAAAAAATCTAGAAATAAAACAAATGAGCTGAGGACATCAGCGTGAGTCTTCAAATGACATCAAACAAGAAGAAAACTGTCTGGAAACTCTACTTCATTTAATGAAGGGGACTCTAGGAGAGCTAACGTTTGCTGTGTTTACCATTAAATGAATTATTTGGCTCAATAACATGTTCCTCCTAAAGTGTGTTTTGCTGAACATGCATACATCATGGATAGGTCAGTTCCAGAGACCAAAAAAATATGTGTACCTCAAGCATAAGAAGCAGTAGAGTTACCCCCAGTGGTTTTGGGAAAATCTATCCTAATCAGGGGTATCTGACTGGGTCGCATCCATAGCTGCACCAGCTTATTTGTCTCCAATTTTGGGGGGGGTGCCATAGGAGATGGCAGAGCAGGTATATTGGCAGAATAAAAGAAAAAGGCCCATGGAGTAATCATGATGCGAAGCTAACTCAAAAGGAAGAAGTGAGGAAAACTACAGGCAAACGTTATCACCAGATAAACCTAAAATTTACTTTTTATGTTTATCTGGTGATAACGTTTGCCTGTAGAACCTGAATTTTATAAATGGGTCTGATTGCTGTGATGTAATAAAACCTGAAGCTTCTCTTCACTCTAGGCTTGCTCACATCATGCAAGAAGAAGATAATATTGCTATCTACAAGGACTTATTTGGGGTGTCAGCCTATTAGGAAGACATCAAAGACTGCTTTCTCTCTGATGAAACACACTGCTTTCCATTTATCCATGATGTTTATTTCTGAGACCTAGTGTATTCTGAAACTAAAGTCAGTAACCAACCCTACAGATGGTATATTTTCTCCTACATATACATAATTTAGGATCTTAAGAGATTAGCAACAAAAACTATAATAAAATCAAAACATTGTAATGGCATACTTTAATAAAAGTGATGCAAACATACTTCCCCCTCAAAATATTCTAAGGAACTACCCTCACCATTCTCGTGATATGTGATGTCAGAATACCTATGTGAGATAGAGCCTACCTAGGCCAATCCTCAGTACTACAAGCCACACTAGGCCTGCTGTCCCCTAGGCTTACTGACCCGGCCACTGAGACTGTGTGTGGTGGTGCAAAACTGTAATCCCGGCACAGAGGCTGAAAACAGGAGGATATCATTATGAGTCCAAGTTGTGTAGTGAGACCTTGTACCAAATTCATAAAATAGAGAGAATGCCTATGTGATGAGATAAAGTAAATTAAGTAATGCAGACATTGTTGTGGTATAGTACTGCTGCTACATAAGGGTTACTTGAACTCACCATGCAGTACAATGGCTGATCTGATAGGTGAGATCGCTACTGAGTGGATGACAGGGAGCTGCACATACAGAGTGAGTATGTCAGAAAAAGTTTGATTTCACTATGCTAATCAGAACGACAAGCAATTTAAAACTTAAGATTGTTTACTTCTGAAATATTCCTTTTGATATATTGAGTCCACAGTTGTCTGAAGATAACTGAACCATGGAGAATGAAACTGAATATAAAGAGGTTCTGTGGGAAGCTCCTGGCTCAGGTTTCCTGCTGTTGGGGCAAAGTACCTGAGACACACATCTTAAAGAAGGAGAGTTTAATTTGCCTCACAGTTTTTCAGATGTTTCAATCCATGGTCTGCTGACTTTGACTCGAAGGCAGGAACATAATGACAGAAATGTGTGGTGTGGGGGACAACACTCCTCACTTTAAAACATCCAGGAAAAAAGAAAAGCAGAGGAGAAAATTGCCTCAGAAAAGGGGGTCCTTCCAAATCTCTAAGGCCTCTCACAACCTAATCAAGTTGACGCTCAAGACTAATGGTCTGCTCTTCTTAATCCAATTAGTACTACCTCCCTTTATTAGCTCTTGTTAATTCTCTTTTATACCTTTAGTTTTTAAATCCTGGTTTCCTTCAGGCTGCTTTTGACTCTTGTTTTCTTATCCTTCTCTTTGCTTTACTGATAATAAAATTTAAATCAGAGGCAAGGCAGCCTTGCATGGCTCCTAATGTCACTGCTGGATTTTACTGAGTGCTTCCTGAATGCCAAGTACTGTCACAGCAAGATGAGCTAAGCAAAGCGCTGTGATCCTTTCTTGCCCTGGCTTTAAATTTGTCTTATGTGCTAATGATTCTCAAATACATACCTCCCAGATCCCCTCCACCACAGCACATAATTTCTAGGATGTACCACCCCTGTCTCTCAAGAGACTCACTTCACACCCAAGCTTCTTCAAATAGAATGCACTAAAAGCTTATTTTGCCTTGTAGCTCCTGTGGTAGGAGCCTCCACTATAATCTGCTTCATTAGGTACATTATAAGTCATAGTTGCATCACTTGTCTACCAATGGCCACAGCGCATTCTGTCTAATGACAGATTATTTTTTTCTTGTGTTTTTTTCATCACTATTTTTAGAGGGACACAACCCAGGGCCTTTCACATGCTACTCACACAGTCTACCGTCAGCTCTCCTTTGTTTCTATTCCCTTTGTCTTTGCATAATACATGGACAACTCAGTGACCATTTTGTAAATAAAATTTCATAGGGAAACAGCTGCACTCATTCATTTACATATTTTCTCTGCTTGCTTTCGTGATGTAGCAGCAGAGCTGAGGGATTGCAATGGAGACCCTATGCCTCACAAAGCCTAAAATATTTATAGTTTGGCCCTTTGTTGGAAATATTTACTGACAACTTGTCTAGCACAAGTGTTCACTGTTATCTGGCCTAATCCAAAGATAGGCTTTTTTATTATGTTCTCTGTATCCACTCACCCCTAACTCCAACAACTCTGCCTTATCTACCATCATTTATTTTTACAAACTCAATTCTTGTCACATAACAGCTTCAGTTTAAAAACAAAAACAATGGTAAGATTTGATGCTTAGCCATTTTCCATGTTAAAAATGGTTTACCTGTATATTAGTTGTGTATTATTGCATATAAAAGACTACAAAAATGTGTGACTTCAGGGACTGATTGGGAAGTTTTGAGGCTTCCTTTACTATGTGAGCCTGTGTGTCATATTTATTGGAGAGATAAGAACTGCACTGTCTCAGCTGTGATGTTAGAATGGCTTGGCCTTTTTTTCCCATTTATTTCTCTGTCTTCAAGGATGATCACACTAGACATCTTAAATTAAAAGTGATTTCTAGGGGGCAAACCCCAGTGTGTATACATTTGCCTTGGGTTACAGCACTTTTTGGTGGTCCCAAACCTAATGTAAATCATACGACTAAGCCTGGGACTTCCATATATAGGGAGGAGACCATATAAGGATGACAGTCCCAGGAGCTGTGATTCATTGAAAACCTACAAGGTCAATCTGTCATACTGCCTTAGCAACCTTCCACAGTCCTTTCACAGCCCTTCACAGTTTATGTTCAGGTTTCAGTTTTCAACTCCATCTCTGGATAAATATTTCCATACATTTATCCCTGTGCTTTCTTCTCTTCCTTGAATGCTTTTTTCTTTTCCTTACCCAATTCTTTGCAGTCGTACTTGCCAACTCTTAAGATTTTTAATATTTATTTAAAATCTCTACATCTCTTTGAGACCATTCTGGCCAGGACAAGAGCAAGATCCCACTTCTTCAGCAGGGTATAATCACTGTTCTGCCTTTGCACACATTGGCCACTCTGCTGTCTTGGGAATAAAATCAGGGTAGTAGTTAATCTTAATCAAAATTCTATGTTGAGAACATAAAATAACTTGTATTTAAGACATCACTAGCAGTATAAATGACCAGCATAAGGAGGACAATGGAGACTAAATGTGTAACCTCTGAAAATAATAAGAGTTCTACTTTCCCTTGCAGAATAATTTCTAATTATGTAGGGTTTTTTTTCTATTAGAGTATATAGTAAGTAGTGATTATAAGTTATAAGATTTATTTAAATCACAGGAAACAAAATGAGACCAAAAGCACTTACACAGGTTGAGGTTTTATCTGTTATAATGTCTTACAGAATAGTGGAAGTGATTTCTTGCTAAAGAACAAGAATCCTCACTTGATCTTAGCCAAAAGGCCAGGAAATGATCACAACATGGATCTTAAAACAGTGTTGATTTTAGAGGTTGTAGTGTGTGTTTTCTGTTATATTAAGTAAGAGTAGACAATTCTTACAGTTAATATTGTTAAGAATTATCTTGAGTGTATGGCAATGAGTTAACACTTTATGGAAAAAATAAAGATGTACATATGTATGTTCACACAAGTATACTAATCCAAAGATATGGACAGGTAAGATTTATATCTTTAGAAAGTACATTTCATCAGGTGGAGAAAAATTACACACAAATAGATAAGACAAAGAAAGAATATGACAAATTGTTGTCAAACTAACTGCAACTACAGAAAGAAAAATAGGAAAAAGGAAAATTCCAAGAATTTGTTAATGGTTGTAATTCTAAATATATTCTTTGAAGAAATGAAAAATTGGACTGGGTTGATAGCTCGGCAGACTAAATCACCTGCTTAGGCAAGCTTTGGCAAAGTGCAGGGACCACAGTTTGATCCCTAGCACCACATGCCATGCCAGCCCCATCGCTGAAGTGGGCTGAGCCAGCCACAGATTTCAGGCATGGTGGTGCAAGCTGATAATCTCATCACTGGAGAGGATGGAAGCCAGAAGATCACTATGGGTCTAAGCTTAGTAGTTAGACCTACGACAACCAAATACATTAAAAAATGGTGAAAAATCTTATAATTTTCCTTCTTCCTTTCTTTCCTTCCTTCCTTCCTTCTTTCCTTCCTTCCTTCTTTCCTTCTTCCTTCCTTCCTTCCTTCCTTCCTTCCTTCCTTCCTTCCTTCCTTCCTTCCTTCCTTCCTTCCTTCTTTTGTTCCTTTCTTCCTTTCTTTTTTTTTTTTCCTGGGAATTGAACTACAGTTCTTGCCTTAACCAGGCAGGTGCTGTGTCACTGGGGTATGTCCCCAGCTCTACCTTTACTTTTTTGTCCACTAAAAAATAAAACCAATTTTAGTAAGAGAATAATAATAAAAGTCATTCCTCTTGTTTATTTTTGTCTTTAAAATAGTAACTTGATTCAAGACACAAAGCAAAAGGATTCTTATGTAAAGGAAGCAAATATCTATCATAATTTCTTTTCAAGCAATTATGATAAACTACTAGGGTAAGTAAAACAAATTAGCACATAAATTAAAATATTTTAAAAATCAGCTGAATATGTGATTTGTCACTTCTTCCTACTTCTTATTTATTTCTCTTCTATTTTATTTTCTTTCTGTCTATACATAAACACACACACATGCATATACACATAACTATAATTTCTCATATGACAGAAACTGCAATCTTGTGCTCATCTCTCTGACATATTGGATAAGACAAACATGGTATTTAAACACACTGGACTACTATGCTGCTTTTAAGAAAATAAATTTGAGATATATTTTGGTATATGGATGCAACTTAAGAGTTTAATGCTAAGTGAAATAAGTAGCTGAAATCACATGTTGGACACAATCAGTCATTAGGCAAAGTATTCTATGAAGACATATCTGCCTGGATGTATTTTTCATGAATTTCTAAATTGTGTTTTTTTTTCCTTCTTAATACAGGAGTTATCAAACAAAAGTGAGGATTTCTGAATGAGTATAAAATTTTACAGGTTTAGTAGGAGAATATCTATGTTCCTTTAGCTCCGACCAGCTTAAATTTAAGAATAGCAACCCTTCTGGAAAGACAAACTCTGTCCACCTCTCCTCCTTGGTCTGCTGCTGTATTTCATTATGGCAGCCTGACTTTACTATTCGTGGAGCTCCTGGGAGCATTGGATTGGCAATCCCTGGAATGTTTAATTTCTATTTTGAAAACTAATTCCTATGGAGATATCAACATTAACATACTCTGTAATTTTCAAACATGGCCACACAGGTTCCTCTTGCAGTTTATTTCCCCCAATGTTGTGTGTACAGGATGTAAGAACATCTAGGTGAGAAGTTGTTTGTTGAGTTTGAGATTTGTTTTTCTTTCAGATATTACCTAGGAAGCTTGCCTCCCATGAAATCAAATGTTTTTCTGACCAACACTTTAAGTCTTATGTAAAAATAGAATCACATTGGAGGAACTATCTTAGTGTTTTTTTTTTTTTTTTTTTTTTT
>PVKA01024426.1:0-34236 GCA_004027165.1 Ctenomys sociabilis | reverse complement strand
ATGATAGATAGATAGAGAGAGAGATAGAAATATACATGATAGACATATAGACAGATAATTACAAAATGGAAGAATTTACAATAGATACAATATCTAGAAAAATAAATCTGTATAAATCATGGATCTTTGAAACACTGAACTCAATTATATCAAAAATACATGACTCAGCTTCATATTTTCTATGCTTCTTGGCATATTTAAGCTGTTGCTTAGCATTTCAATGAACCAAGTTGGCTAAATATTTGTGAAATTTTCAATGTTCGTAAGAATGATTTTATGAATAAATCAATTCTATGTTAAGAAACAAAGTTTCTTTTCCAGAACTTGGTGAAATGAAGATAAACGAAGAAAAAAAGAAAAAGAAGAGAGTTCATAGGAGTTCTAAAACATTTTTTCTCCACATTGTTATTTAAGCATCTACCTTCTCTTTATTATTAAACTGAAATATTAAACATGCAAATGGAAATATAATTGCTCATTTTAGCCCAATCTGATAAAATAATGAGAAATCAGTTTTTCAAATGGAAATTTATTTTTGAAACATTGTGTGATGTTTGACAATAGTTTTTAACTTAAATTTTTTTATTCAGACTCTTCTTACAGCAACTCAATATTTATTAATGCAGAACAGGTACCTCAATAAGGAAATTGGGAAACCTGTGGACATGTTGATAATTTTTCAAATTATAGACAATATTTAAGTCCTTGACATGTGTGCTAGTTTATCATAAATTGAATACTAAGTTTGCAATGAAAAAAAGACCCATCTAAAAGTAAAGATTTCTGTCTTGGAGGAGAAATGTAGCTAATTCAAGAGTAAGAGCAAGAAATACAACAGAGAATTTCATATGTCATTTGAGAATACAGGCAACCTACCAATAAAATTCTAAGGAGCTGGGGAGATGGCTCAGTAGAATAAACACTTCCCTGGCAAGCACAAGGGCCTGAAGTCAATCCCAGGTTCTGCCAAAAAAAAAATAATTCTAGGTCCTCACTAGTATCTGAACCAAAGTCAGTCCCATTGCTGTGGCATTTGCAGGCACCAATGGGTATCTGCCCTGAGAATAAATTTTTAGCTCTTTCTGTGTATTTTACAGTTAATGAAGTCTCACTCACAATCTAAAGTGTGGATGGTGAATGAAGCAGAGCAAAAGAAGGCAAGGCTCATAAAACAATGAAAAGCTTTCCTTCCATAAGCAATATTCAATTATTTCTGGCTCTATGAATACATAAATGTTAATATTTTAACAGGAGCTACCACAGCCATTTGGAAGAACCACTTAGGTTAAATAATACTCTTAAACATATCTTTTAACAACATGCCCTAACAACATGAATATCACATATGAAATTTAAGTCTAAGTTTTCCCTTGTATTTTCACAAGATGCCTTGAGCAGCCTACTGTTGTAATTCTATGACAACTCTTGGGCTTGTTAATTGATGAATAAGACAAACATATAGAGAGACAGAAATTGGTATCTGTGATTTGATGGTTCTTGAGTCCTAACTCTCCTTTGTCGTTCTGAGGACATCTCCTCTTATTCCTCATCTTTCCCTTAAAGCTCACCAAACTCTCCTGAAATCATCTTCTTCGTCTTCATCATCATCATCATCACCACCATCATCATTATGTCATTTCTCAACTTATTCTCCTAGGATCTACTGTTTCTCCTGCTTTATTGAAAGCTAAAGATTAAAAAGAACAAAACTCCTATTCTTTCATAAGGAAAAAAAAACATAAATTACTTTATAAAGGTCATTTATATGAAACATTATTAAAATTAAACATATTTGAGTATTTTTTTCTTGTGATCTACAATTTCAATATTGAGTCAGGGTTTTATAGAATAGACTAAGTCCTATCAATATCACTATGCAAATGGCCCAGTCTTTTTTTCTGCATACGTATGTGTATGTAAACACCTGCAAAATTTTATAGCAAATAGTGAAAATGTGGCTTATGATTCACAATAATTACTTGGTGACTATTCCTTTTACTATTGGAAACTACCTTTCATTTAAAAACTGAAGAGAGGGCGGCAAGATAGCTCAGCAGACTAAGCACCTGTGTAGACAAGCATAGGGACTGGGTTCAAACCGGTCTTTTTTTTTCTTTTCAAACATAAACTCACCAAATATTTAATTTGGTTGCTCTGTGTAAGTAACTCTTATAGCACCCCCACAAAGCAACAGTATAACTGGACAATCATTTTTACTGAATGAATCAAATTGAAAGTACTGTAATATTTGCCTGTTTTATTTGTAAAAACTATATACTAGGAAATGCAACAACTTTTCATAAATTTGAATACTAGGCTTTTGCCAACATTAGGTTTCCAGATCAGTGTTCAGATCCCTACAGTAACCAAAGAATATTTCTAAGAAACACACACAGCTTTTGTCTGCATCCACATGTCACTTCTATTTTAGGCTTAATAAATTTTTAATAATGACGAGCAAAACAAACTAAACAATATAAGTTCTCACACTAAGATAATGTAAACTAAAACTTGAGGCAAATTTTTGTGGAATACCAAATGGCAAAAATCATAAATTTTACAGCCAGAAATTCAAGGAAGAAAAGCTTTATATACAGTATGGAAAGAGCATGTCATGGGATGTCAGTTTAAATAACTTTGAAATGCTATGAAAATATTTAGTGATCCCTAATTAGGCTAAGAGTGAATTATAGTGTGTTTAATCTATTATCTATACAAAATATTTTATACTAAAAACAGTTGCTTTGGTGCTTGAAGTACTAAGCCCTGGAATTCAAAAGTGTACAACACTACTTTGCAAAATTTCATGTTCTTACAAAATATTTTAGATCTTCTGAAAGTGTGGATTCTTGTTTAGTAGGCCTGGTGAATCTGAACATGATACTGTATTTCTGTCAAGCTTCTAATAATGCTGTTTTTCTAGCAAGCATTTAATAAAGATTTCCCAATTAAATATATAAGTAAGATGTGACTGATCATGAATATTTTTGGAATATGAAATAAAAATGTAGTAACCATATATATTGAGAAGTTTGTGTTAATACGCTTCATTCAATTTGGAAATAAGGAAATTGCATTAAAATAAACTACTTTTAAAATGTGAAGAATGTAAGGGGCACAAATAATAATATGCTGGTCAATCTTGCAGCCATATAATAAGCATGTATGAGGAAATATAATTAAAATCTGAACTTGGTCAATACTGTCCAAACTTTGAGATGAAATATATTTAGATCATACTAAGTCATGTTCAGTAGAATTCTGAATTCTCTTAAATTATATACATTCTTCCTACATCTGGAGGATATACATCACACAAGGCAAGATTTTGTGTGTGTGTGTGTGTGTGTGTGTTTTCAAAAGGATACATATATGCATTTACTTCTTTTTAATGGGGAAACACTGTGCTTTTATCGGTGGTTAAGAATAAAAACTGTGTTCTTTGACCAAAATAATACCCAGGCAATCGGTCATCTTCTGGCTCTAGACTACAGGCATATAAATATGTGCATCAGAGTAGGCTTTAGAGACATTGGAACTGGGAAAATTAAAGTGACGCCTTCACAGTTGGGGAACTATAGTCTTTAGTGTCATGGCATGTATTGTGTAAATGTCTGGCCCAGCTAAATTTCTTGATGCTAGATTAATAAAGCTTTCGTAACTGGTGGCATTAATGTAAAACTTCTCTGATATTACTGGATTTTCCACACTGAAATTGTGGTTTTAGTTGCATTGTTGCCTATTCCACCCTTTGCCATTTTTCAGTAAGCTTCTTTTGAGATTGAAGTTTCTGTGTTGCTTCAAATAATTGTTTAATTTCAAATAGATAAGGTAAATCCTTTACATTGGATATGGATGGGACGCTTCTATAAGTAAGGGTGCACCAGATAAAAACGTAAATTATATTTATAAAAAAGATATAACCTTAAATGTTGCTTTAAAGTTATATATATATATATATATATATATATATATATATATATATATATAGTATTAAAAACATATATATAATGTGTATGTAAACACCCGCAAAATTTTATAGCAAATAATGAAAATGTGGCTTGTGACTCAAAATAATTACTTGGTGATTATTCCTTTTACTATTGAACACTACCTTTCATTTAAAAACTAAAGAGAGGGCTGGCAAGATAGCTCAGCAGACTAAGCACCTGTGTAGACAAGCACAGGGACCGGGTTCGAACCCCAGCACCGCCTGCCATGCTGGCTCAGCCCCCAGATGCACTGAGACTGGGTGTGGCAGTTCACACCTGTAATCCGAGCACTGGAAAGGCTGAGACAGGAGGATCCCTATGATTCTGAGCTGCATAGTGAGACCCTTTACCAAATACATAAAAAAACTAACAATAGCACAGACAATAGTTGCATAAAACTGCTCCCAAAAATTCCTCTAGTATCTTCTCCATTTGTCTATGAAAAGTAAAATTATGTATAGAGAAAACTGCGCTGTAAGCTAGAAGTGAGTTAATCAACAAAATATAAATGATTACTTTGTAAGTTATCTCTTATTTATTTAAATGAAAAATAATTGTCAACCCAATAGAACAGCCAAGTTTTTAAATGATGTTATTTAGTGTACTGAGTCTGTCCAAAAAGATTTTCTGGGAACAAAACAAAACAAAACAAAACACACAATTGATATAAGTGTTGGTGCAAATTTCTGTTTTGTAAAAATTTAAAGCATATAGTTCAAAGTTTTATCTTCTGTGAATGATAGAAATTCCATACATTGTTTTCTCAATGACAATAAAAAGCACAGTTCATTAAAAACTGAAGTTAAAAAGTAAAGCGACTCCTAAAAAATTGGTCACAGTTTCGTCATTGGTATATGGAGGTTGTTCCAGGGGCCCATCCACAGCTCCTCCTGGGATGACTGCGTGTGGTCACCATGGAATTCGGAAGAGTCCTCGGTGCGCTTGCCGTCAGCCCCCGAGCCCTGCTCCGCTGTGCCTGTTAGCCTGTTTCCCAGTGACTTCACCCCTGCACCCTCCGTGACCACGGGACAAGGTGCAAATGTAACCAGAGTCGGTCGTTTGTTCATTTTCTCAGTAGAAAACGGGCCCTTAGACAGCGTGTTCAGAGGCACACTCTCCTCATGTGTCACTGCCAACTTGTCTAATTTTTTCAAGTGCCTCCCCAGTTGGACAGGAGAAGGAACTTTCAAGTTATCAGTGAGGCAGGCACGGCGGGTCCGTACCACAGAGCCATTCTGTGCAATGTATATATTGCCATTGATATTACTCTGGGTTCTCGGGGTGTGGAGACGGTGTCTCTGACATTCAGGCGCGCTGTCCTCTCCGGTGGAGCTAGTGTCATACTCTCGATCGACCACTAACTTGATCATTCTTTTTCTTGCCCACTGACAAAAAAGAACAAAAAGTCATTATCAAAGAAATTAAAAGTACAAAGAGTACAATGGCTGTGAAATCTAAAATAATGCTATTCAACAAAATATCAAAGCTAAATAAGAAGAGGCAGGTATGAAGAAGAAACTCTTAATTCACATTTAGTTCCTTTTGGCTTCAAAGCTTGATACACATAAATAAAGTTTTGCTGAGTTAGGAAATAGGCTTTCCAGGAAACCTTTATTTTCTTTTAGATCAAATTACTGCTCTGCATGAAAAGAAAAATGTATTACTTATATTGAACTAAGAGTCTGATCTATTGTTTTATAGCTGCTATGCTACTTAGGAAAATTACATTTGAAACAAAGAACAGCATTAAAATATTCTGTTCCTATTAATTCTTCTATTCCAAATATTCAAAAGATACTTTTAAACTCACAATACTATATTTCCAATTCATTCAGTATTGTTAGCCAAAAATGGTATATATATTTAATGTAGTTATTTCCAGGAATTATCTTATTTTTCTGAGTCATCCCATACAAATCTTTGATTACTTGAAATAAAATCTGCATAATTTGTTTAGCAGTATACGAAACTGAAAGCTAGTTATTCTAAGTTTTGTCTTTGTAAGCAACTAGAATGCAATGAGCATTTTGCCAGTTCAGGCTTCTTTGATCAGCTGACATCAGAAATGTCAAGCAGTTTCTTCCCATTTTAAATTATGGACTGCACATCTGGGATGGAGGAATGGAAAAAAGAAGCAACAGGAAACATATATATATATATATATATATATATATATATATATATATATATGTATGCATATACATACATATGTAATTTCTTTGAGTTCACTGAGAAGAATGTTTGTGTTAATATTGTTTGGAATGTTAACTACCATTATCTTGTACTCCGAGTAACTAATTTAAAGATGACAATATTCAATGTGTCAACCATGGCTACCTTATTATCTTGTCTTGAAATTTTATTTGTACTTAGTATAAAATTATTGTGTTTACCTAACCTGAAAAAATGTAATGATATCCATCACATTTTTTTAAAAAAACCAATGTTGACACATATGCATAGCAGAAAAAAATGGTAGAAACTTTGACTTTTTAAAAATGCTTCATTTAACACTTATTATTTGAAAGTGACACACAGAGATCTATTTGAAATTGCTCATGATAGTTTTGATAAAACCTTTGTGAAATGAAATGTGTATGAATACCAAAGCAGATCATTAGTGATCTCATTCCTTGAAGCTTGTGGTATTTATTTGACAGAGATGAAGTTTCATATCATACACAATTTAAATATTTAATGCACAATTTGAATACGTGTATATGTGTGTGTGCGCACAGGTGCGCACCCGTCCTATGGAAGAATATCTATGAGCCGTAATCCCACACTGCATTTAAATTCTTCGGTTGGGAAACTGAATGTTGACTCACTGATCCCGTGTGTCCTTTGTGTAACTGGAAAAATCAGTCAGCTTAGAATGCCAGCACACTCCAGCATTCTAACTATTCTAGCGTGCCAGACTGTCCGGGGAGCTACATAGTCACTCTTAAGCCACGCTGATCTCGGATCCAAAGCCTCCCCTTGAAGAGTGGGTCAGAGAGCACACAGAGGCACCGCACACAGAGCACTCAGCAGTCCCCCACCTCCTAGGGCGCCTCAGAGCGCCGTATTATAGCCCTCGGCGTTCACCCCCGGGGCCTTCGGGCTGGCCTTGGCGCCTCTGCTGTAGTCAGGGACCTGGAAACCCCAGGGTCCCCCAGCCTGGCTCTCGCTGCTGCTGCTGCTGCTGCTGCTGCCTGCTTCGGACTCCTCCCCCTCGTCCTCCTGCTCCTCCTCCTCCTCCGCACTGCCCAGGCCTCCGTGCACCGAGGCTGACTCCACGCTGCCCGCCTCCAGCTCCTGCTTGTCCTGCTCGGGGGCGCCCCGAGCCCCCAGGTCTGCGGGGCCCCCTGCGGCCGCCTCCTCCTCCTCCGCGCGCTCCCCCGCGGCGCGCTCCCTCCGGGCGTCCCGCTGCGGCTCCTCGGCCACCGGCCTCCGCCTGGCCAGCACGATGTTCCTCCGCGCCTTCTCGCCCTCGGACTCCGTGGACTCGGACTCCTCGGACTCGGGCGTGGAGCTCTCCTCCTGCTCCTCCTCCGAGGGCGTCTCGGACTCCGACTCCTCCTCCGTGGTCTCCGACTCGCTGAACTCCGACTCCTCGCTGTACTCGGTGTAGTCGCTGCTGGAGGACTCCTCCTCCTCCTCCTCGGATTCCACGGTGCTCTCCGTGGCCTCCTCTTGGTCTAGCGTTAATCTCAGATAATCTTTGTCTTCTTCCTCCAGGCGCCGTTGCCACTCTTCGCCCTCGAGGCCGGGGGCGCCTCTTCTCTCCGCCAAGCCCCTAACTTTCTTAAAGATCATCGGGAATATCCTAGCTTTCCTCCAGGTTGTGTAGGGAAGCTCGGCCGCTGGTGGCTTCTCCAGGGTCGCAACTACTTCCTCCTCCTCACTAGGCTCTCTAATTTCAACTTTTGGTTTAATTTTCTTTGGCTTTTCCTGGAAGTATGAAAATGCAATGGGAGGGGATCAGCTTAGTGACAGTACGTGCTGGCCTCGTGCCACCCGAGCAGAAAGAAAGGCACCTGCCGGGTGCTGACGTCACGCACGTGACACACCTGCTGTCAGAAAACGTCCATAAAATTATCTACCGCCCACAGGCACCGAATGGTAGGAATGAATAATTTTATTTCGACAGGGCTACATAATTCTGCAATCTCATTTTTGCTTTTTCTTATTAAATTTTTTTCTGAAATTTAGACCAAGAGGCAATTAATTTCTGTCCATTCCCTTTTCTATCCCTAGATTTGTTAATAGCTTTATGAAGTTCCTTTAGGTAAAATATAAATTATTTTTTAAATCTTGAAACTATGTTACTTTACCTGAAAGCATATGGGGAAATTGGTTGTTTTCTTGAATTATCAATGAATTACAGCTACAGTGCCTTTTTATCTGATTTATAAATGTGCATGCATTTTGGGGGAGAATAGGGGAAGTTTTCCAAATAAACAGGGTAGTCAAAAGGTAAGAATTTGGTAGAAAATATTCTTGTTAAACTAAATAATTTCTTTCAAAATATAGGTGAAATTTATTTTTTTCTCACATAATTGAAAGAGAGATTACTTTTCCATGATTTTTCGGTATGCTAGATTGTACAGGAACAAAATAGGTATTACATCACATAATTTTTAAAATATTGCATTATAATCCTGTCCTTCTGCAACAACATTTATGATTTTAGAAAATAAATTCTCTTTCTTTGTTTCCTTTCCTTTCTTTATATTCTTTTTTTCCGCTTTTTCTTTTTTGAGATAGGATTCCAGTGTATAGTGCAGGCTGGCCTTGTGCTCACTTTGTAGCCCAGGCTGGCCTCCGATTCACAGCAATCCTTCTGCCTCAGCCTCTCAAATATTGGGATCACAGGTGTGTACCACCATGCCCAACCTAATAATGTTTATTATAGCTTTTATCATATGTCTAAGAATTCATAAAATGGAAATTCATTAAATTATTGACAATTTTCTGCCATAAACAAGGCATGAAATGGGGATAACTATTAAAAAGCAATAAAAGAATACGATTTCTCAAAATTTAAACACTATATAACCCATAGTCAAATGGAATAAAATATTGCTCTAACGCCTCACATAACAAAATGAGAATGGCTACCTCTTCCTCCTCATACTCCTCCTCAGCTTCGCCCACCACTTCACCATATTCCTCCTGTCCAGCTGGCGGTAGCAGTCGACGGCGGCTTCCATACTGAGGCATCTCATACCTATAATACAAACTTAAGACTTTTAGTGATTTTTCATGTGATCTCTGTAAAATGAGCTGTTTGCTTCTTTTTCTTCATCACTTAGACAACAGATATTTATGTACCACTTACTGGGTCCCTAGAAAATTAGTCACAAAACTAGTCCATAAGAATTACTACCTTGATGACCAAAGATTTTTGCCGTAATTGTAGTAACAATAAAGACAGTTGAGTTATTTCATACTTAAGTTTTTGATGAAAAAGAAAAACGGGAGAATACTCCTTGCTTACGTGAAGAACTAAGGTACAAAATGTGCCCCTTCTATAAGTACAGTAGCCTGTTCACAACATAAAGTCTATACATTATAGTAAATGTTGGCTTCAAACATGGCCTGTGATGTTTCCATTGTTCCATTATATTTTTGAAAGCAGTTACCTTACAAGTGTAGAAGTAACTTTTGAAATACTCTGGATTCCAAATTATGTTTGTTCTTTTTTGTAATAGCTCTTGGGAAACAATTCAGGCATAGACAGAAGACATATGACAGAAATGGTGAATTCAGGAATTGAGCAAATATGTTTGACTTCTAATTCACATTTAACTTAATTTTTATTAGATTTATCAGAGAATTTGTAGAATTGCAACCAACGATAATGAAGAAAAATGCTTTGATTACTCATTTTCAAACATAAAAGTAATTTTTAAAAACTCAAGTAATAATGATATATCCTTCTTATTTATGAAATATTATAATGAAATTCTCAGTAAAAAGTTCAAAGATGTACCCATGATCATAACTGTAATAATCTTGTCCATATTCCTGGCCAGGGTCAATTCCAGACTCCATGGATAACTCCTATTGTCCAAAAAGAGAGATTGCATTTGAACACAAATTCTTACAATATTTATGATCAAAGTATGATTTCCAAACCTAGACTTCAAGGACTCAAAAGTATTTCTGCCAAAGCAATAATTATAAGTATTTAGTTAAATACATGAAAACTATTTTGACCATAATTGTTTTATATAAAATAAGGTTATATTATGAGATACTATTTGAGAAAGTTGAAATAAATTTTTCCTAATGATTTATGCATTAGATATTGGCAGTTGTATATTTTCTCTCAGTGTTGCATAACTTCAAATTTATGTTCTGGTGAGGTAGTGCACTGGTACAGCACCTGCTTGGCAAGTGTGATGTGGTCAATTTGATTTTCATTACAAAAAAAACCAAAACAAAACAAATTACAAATAGGCAGTTAAAATTTAGCTGTGTCTTAAGTTACATTATTAACTAACAGTCAGGAAAGGTATGACTTTATTGTTGGTGTATATATATTTTTTCTTATCCTACTAGTGGTTTTCTGGTACTTGATATTAATTTCTTCATTAAAATTATTTTTTATAAAAATCTTTTGTTAATAATTTTTATACTGTTAAGAACTTGGTTTAATTGTGCTATCTCCCAAGGACAGTTACATTTTAAAATGTTCAGTGCTAATTCTAGATTTAAGTCTTTTTAAAAAATAATTTGTTAAAATAGTGATCATACTGAGATTTCTCACTTTGGACCAAACTGATGTTTATGAAACTGCTCTTACAGAAAGATGTTTTTTTCTTTGATAGCCATATGTAAATAGTATTTAATGATTATAAAATGTTTCTTCCCTATATTTTCCTTCTGAATTCTGTTTTAGAACATTAAGTAGGTTAAATAGCAAAAGTTAACAAAATCAAATTTTTAGTGGAACAACAGTAGAGAAGGAGGAAACATGGACTACTATAGGAAACTATGTCGGCATTCATTTCTGAGATCATCTACTATCAACAGGTAATAATTCTGTAATACAAGTTAGCAAGGGAGTTGTGCCTAACTACAAGAGCACAATTATATCATTTTAAAAGCAGAGAATATTTTGCTGAATTCATGCACCCACAATTTTTAAATGTCAATGAAGTACCCATCTCTGACAAAACTAAACAAAAAAGGGGATATACATGAAGGACCATTTTGTATCTGCATATACAAAATAGCATCGATAAACAGCTGCTTTCTCTTAATTCAATGAGAAGAAAGATTCGTACTAACAGTGTTTGGACAGGATATTTTGTCTGCTTCTTTTACTATGAATAACCACTACAAAGACAACAACACACAATGTATTAATTATTGAAACTGTCCAACAAATTGGTTTTGAAACTGTCTCATTGATATTTGTTTCTCAATAAAATTTTTAAAAAGCAGAGATTTGCAGGTTGCCTGAGAGATGTGAATGACGACTCTTCATTGTGCTTGGATAAACCATCATCATTAAAAGCATTGAATTATGATCAACCCAAACAAAATGCCACCAAAAATATGTTTGTCTTTTCTTTGAAAAATGAAAGATGGCAACTCTTGGAACTTACTTCTGTGTGTCAAGCATCTAAATGCTGGCACTACAGGATCCAGCAAACTGGTTCTCTCTTGGCTACTAAGTCAAACCAAAGCATATTGTTATATAGGGGGATCAGTTTCACCTTGGAGTCTATTGTATGCCTTTGTTGTGCAAATAATAAATGGAGCTTATATCTGCAGTTCCTATAGTTATTTAAGTTTGCAATCATTCTGGATCAATCTGGTACACTAAAATTGTACTTGGAGACCAGGCAGCTTACAAAGACTTTGTGAACCAAAAGCAGAGAAATCTGATAGCACTGTAAAAATACTTAACTACACTACTACATCATACAACATAGGTGGATAATCCAAACAGAATAATAAAATGGAATTGTGTACAAATGTAAAATACTGTGCTGTACTATTATATAAATTTCACAAACATATTTGTGATATCACAAGCCAGCTGAAAGGTTAAAAGGAGGGAAATTAATGTCCACTAATAATATGCAGGTGTTCTGGAGAAGTGATAGAGAATATGTGTGTTCATTTCTAAAATTTAGTTCTAAAGTTTTGCACAATTTCCATAGACATAGATTTTACTTCAACAAGAACAAGAACCAAAGAAGTACAGCACAGGAGAAGTTCACTGATTGAAGTTCGGAAGACCATTAGTGTGAAACCAGGTATGGCACCAGACTCCTGTGATCTCAGCACTCATAAAACTAATGCAGGTGGACCTCAAGTCCATGCCTGTTCTACTCAAGTCAGCAATGTAAAGAGGCCTCTCAATGAATGAATGAATGAATGAATGAATGAATGAATGAATGAATAAATAAGGGCCAGTCAAATAACTCAGCGGATTAAAGTGCCTGCAAGCAGGCACAGTAACCAGGGGATCCCTGAGCTGGTCATGCCATCCCCTCCCGCAGGGCATGCTGAAATGGCAACTGAGTCTGGGTGTGGTGGCGCATACCTATAATCCCAGCTCTTGGGAGGCTGTAAACAGGCGGATCACTATGAGTCTGATCTAGTAGTGAGACCTTGAACACCCTATAGACTCTTCCCTAAAATATAATAATAATAATAATAAATAAGCAAGAAAATCAGTGAATAGCTGGAGAATTTCTTGTTTCAATCACCAATAATGAAAAAAAATAAAAATATAAATGAATGACACAAGAAACTAAAACAAAGTTAGCATATATTTAAGGTATTCAAAGTAAATATTTAAAATATCTGCTTTGGAGTGGTCGGTTTCTTGAGTGGCCAACATTCACAGTAATGATATAAGTTTAAATGATTAAATATGTCTCAAAATGAATACTTTATACCGTGTGACCAATGCATGTTGGATGTAGTAGATACAGAAACCTAGGAAAGAACGTGAAATGGATTCAAGGTGAAATTTCAATAACTTCTAACAATAATATGGACATGTATGTTTTTCTTTGTTAAAGGAAAATAAAGTTCAGCTTGCTCCAGCTGCAATATACACCCAGTGTCATTTAAGTTAAATATAATAAAGGATAGATGGAATTGCTATAGGTACAGGAAATTGGGCCAGACAGTATGGATTCAATTACTTGATCTGGTTCTCTGCTGGTGGAGGAAGTTCACAGACCAGCAAAACCAACAAAGACCTTAGCTGTGCTCCTGTGTGCTTTATCACTTGTCAGGAAGATCAGAACAACATCTTAAAAACAGAAAAACAGCCAGGACCTAGCAATCGGTCAGATGCCTGAGTTGACCAAAACAGTGGGTGATGGCCACCTGGGGTGTACCTTGCAATTCCTACTATTATTTCCTTATTTTAAATCCTAAACTTGAGAAAATCATTCAGTGTAATCTACTAAAAATTGAATTTATGAATAGATCTAACACAGCACTCGGGAGGCTGAGGCAGGAGGATTGTTGTGAGTTCGAGACCAGCCTGAGCTACAAAGTGAGCTTAAGGCCAGCCTGAACTGCATAGTGAGACCCTGTCTCAAAAAGACAAAAAAAAATAAAAAAATAAAAAATATTATTTTAAAACTTTGCTGCTGTCTACAAAAAAAAAAAAATGAACTTGAACTCATATTAAAGGTTATACTGATTAAAAAACTGCAACTGTCAGACTGGGCGTGGTGGCATGTGCCTGGCAATCCAGGCACTTGGGAGGCCATAAGCAAGAGAATCACTAAAAGTCTGATCTAGTAGTGAGACCCTGAAAACTCTTCCCTAAAAATAAAGAAAAAAAAACAAAACTGTAGCTGTCACTTACTGAATTGTCTCAGCTACATCCCAACTGCTGAGCTAGATGTTGCTATACTAGATATTACTATGAATATTTGTTAGAAGATGAAATTGATAGTTGTTGGGATGCATATATTGCTTGAGCTCTTTTATCCAGTACCTGGTATTTGGCTTTGACTCTGAGATTTTATGAATCAGTGTCCTTCACACTTTGTTAAAGGACATATGAAACATGAGTATTCTACTCTAGCTATATATTCTCCACATTTGGAGGAGTAAGTTTTAATCAACAAATGATTCTCTTTAGCAAAGATAGTATCTGGTTCTTAAAGAAAAAGGAAAAAAATGTTATAAGAGGAGTTTATAAAAACAATAAATTGATTTCATAGGAAACAAATATATAAGGTTAGTACTATATAAATCTATTTTTAATTCTGGCAGTATATAAATATTATGTATGAAAACTATTTTCATTTACGATATTATGTAACCTGGAATTTTTCTACATTGCAGAAGAAAATATAATGTAAGTTAAAACAGAAACATTATATAAATCTGATCTTAAGAAAATATATATGGTAAGAACCTATTATAAATCCATATACACTAAGACAATCGGCTACTAATTAGGTTCGCAAATTGCTTCATCCAATGGTGGCTCATTTTCAACAGGAAAAATTAAAATTCTTCTTTATCTAATTTCCAGATAATGAAAGTAAAAATTTGGTATCTGAGCCACTGTAAAGTAGAATGGAGGTATCTTTGTGTTTCTTTATTTTAATATGAAGATAATTTATATTTTGTGTATAAAATTATATTAAAATGTCAGCCAATCGATATTGACTCCCTTTGAGGTGAAAGCAAAATTACTGACATCACATAAAAGTACTGTGAAGATTCAGTGAGTTAGAAAAGAAAGTGAAAATAGATACCTCTGTTTTAAGAAGAGAAGGCCCCAGCAGTTGTTGTTGCTGCCAAAGGAAATTAAAATAGAAAAAAAGGTTTAGGTTGTAAATAAGACAGAAAAGCTAGATTATGATGGAGAAAAAAATCATAAAAGGTGACAGTTTAAAACTGATGACTTTGGAAATTTGACTCAAATTTGAATAGTTTATATTGAAACATGATGAATAATTTTTTGGTTTTAATTTCATCATTGTTTTAGTTAACATTAAATTTAATAGTTTGAATAGAAGTTGCATGAATTTCATTTCATAGTGCAAAGAGTTTCTATGCTTCTAAAAATGCTTTAAATATCACATAACTACTTTTTAATCAGTCAAATCTTATTTTAATTGCCCCTTTCTTTCTCTCCCAGTCACTTGAAAATATGATTAGATTCCTTGTGGGAGAAAATCAGATTATAGGATGATGTGGTTGTAATGTATTTGAGATAATATTTAAGACATGGTTTCTTTATTCTGCTTACCAAAATGTGGAGGGAAGGGTTTCACACATGCTTGCTGTTGGAATGTCTTTGTGATTAGAGAAATTATTTTGCTCAAGTTCCACACAGATGCTTCCTATCTCCTCCCCTTCATACTTGTACTTTCTCAAGGAGAATTCCTAAAGTCTCTATTGACTGGTTTGATGCTAATTTAAACTTTGACTACAGGGGAACAGTACAAATACTGGTTTGTTGATATCTGAACAAAGGAAAGATTGGTAAAACTACATGCATCTTAAAATAAGGATTTCAAAGTTGGGTAAGAGATTTGGAAAGATACTTCTATCAGTAAACCAACTGAAATTGTCAAGAGAAAATTGTTTATTTGAAAGCATAGAGTTCTTAAGATATTATTAATAATTTAACTATGTTACTCTTCCAAACAGGAGGGAAGTTTAAATTCAAGATACTGTGTTTCAATTTTTTATCTGTCTTAATAAATATGCATATTTTATCAACTTATTATTTATTTCTACTTCTTACCAAATACATGCAGGTATTCAAATTGACTTCTACATAATCTAGGATTTATGCCTTCTTTTTAGAAGGCAGAGAGGTCATATACTTCTTTTTCTTCCTTGACTGAGAAACAGTATGATAAATGAAACTAGGATTTCGGAGTTTCCGTTGGTAACATTTATAGCATAGCTAGCTAAGTAGTATTAACAAGAATGCCCCCTATGTCCACTTTAGGCTGTAAGTCATGGTAGTACAACAGAAAGCATAGAGATTTCTAACATTCTAAATTTAAAAAAAAATCTTTAAGACGCCAGCTTCTAATATAATCACCAGATAGGGCTTTTGGCTATTAAAAAGAGCAAAACCTAAGAAGTTAATAGTAGAAAATTAATATGAAGTATTAGGAAAGGTTATTTAGGGATGATCACTATGTTCAAAGCAAAGTATTCATATATATATATATATAGAATGAAAATAAAAAGCATATCATACTTAAAAGTTTTTGTTGAAATAAATGAAAATGACCTAACTCTAAAATAATGTATATTAGTCCTACCTATGATGACAATAATTACCTAGTAAGCTGGATGGTAAAGTATGAATCCCTTACCTCTGATGTATAACCTCTCCTGAAATGCAGAAATAAAGAAACCAGTATTAAACTTCATGTATTTTTTAGATTAGACAAAATTTTCTGTAAGGGATAACTAAAAGAATTTGACTAAAAATAAGATAACTTCACTAAATATTATTTCAATGGGAAATATTGTAAATACGAAAATACTATCATATATGCTCAGATTACAAAAACAATTATCATCACAGAAGTTCACCTCATATGAACAACAGACTACTCTATATTATTTAAAAATGTGCATGACAATAGATTTTGAGTCTCTTATCCACTGAGGTAAAAAATATTTTATATTATTTCTGTACTGTGAAAGTCTTGATACATGTAAAATATCTGAGAAAGATAATTTCTTAAATGAAGAATGCAGTACGTATATAATATAAATTTATCTCCACAACTAGAATATATTCTACCAAATGACTCTTAAGATTTTTTCTGTTTATGTCAACTCATTTCTAAGAGTAATGAACGATTCAATTCAAAGACCAGTTGAATTATTAAGACTGAGTTGAATAAGTTTTAGAGAAAAATAGCTAAGGGCTCAAAATTACATAGACTAATACAGTTCATGGGCCACAACCTGATGAAATGTTTAAGAGTATATGAGAGAGAAAAAGTAGTACAGTATATTCAACATGAATATCACTAATTATAAAAAGGTTTCCATTTATTATGAGTTTCAACATTTGCCCTAAGTTTTTAAACTGATTCCATTCACTTTGCTGTATGGAATTAATAAAAAAAATACATGTATAGCTTTCTAAATTAAAAAAAAATATATAATGTCTTTTTCTTGAAAGTACTTCATAAGTAAATATGTGGTAAATTTTAGGCTTTATATCTTTCTGCAGTATTTATGAGAATTATAATTGTAATGTTTTTTAAAATTTACACTTTTCATCTTTTACACATCTGTCTCTGGAAAACAAGTTGAAAAAGTTTATATTTAGAATTTTAGTAATGAACATACATTGAGATACAGGTATAATATATCCAAGCAAAACTTGTTGTTTTGCCAGGGCATTTCCATGTCTTTCCATTTACATTGTTTTCCATATGAAGATAAATAATATTTATCATACTGTTTCCATTAAACTTTTTATTGCTTTTCATTTGATTGTTTTTATCACTTGCTGTAGTTCAAAGGAGAAATGTATTTAAAAGAGCTCTATAGCATAATCAATATTTATCATCATATAGCTTTGATGAATTTTTATGTAGTTTATATGTACTGACATTATTAACTATTCATTTAAACTATATGTATTTATTAAATTATTTTTAACAATATGGACAAATGTATGATTAGCAATGTATTTTCAATAAAGCATCTAATTATTCCTTATGCATTAAGTGGATGTTATAAATACAGGGCCAAAAGTGTACTTCTCCTAGAGCCTAGTTGTCAGGATGCAAAAGATAGCTATTGAATAGAGGAAGAAAAGTTAGTCTTCTATGCTAAAGTAATATCTTCAGATTTTATGTAGAAGATATTTCAGATAATTTTTCGGAAGTAAAGAAATTCTAAATGTAATATTACTAAAAGACTGTATTAAACGTAAAATAGTATAAGTGTTAAATTTAAAAGTACAAAATATTTTTAAAAATTAGATTGTAGCACTATTATTTTAAAGTGTCATAGACAAGGGTAATCAACATTTAGGCACTTAACACACAGCGTTATTTGCATTTGTTATTAAGTGTTTTGGTAACTGCTTGGAAATTTCATTATCATGAAGCTGTAAGTTTCAGTTAGAATACGTTGGTAGGAATTTGCTCTAAAATATCATACAGTCACATCACAGGCTCACATGGTTGTAAATAATACCTTGTCAGAGTCCGCCAAATGGCACAAGTTCTCATGCTTATGAGCAGCTGCCAACAAAAACTCCAACTGAAGTTTTTCAGTGAAAGAGAGAGAAAAGTCATGTTCATGAACCCCGAGAAGGAAATTACTTTTAATTTGGATGAAAAAAAGAAACTGAAGCAAATGGACTATATAATTAGATTTATAGGTTGTTTTTATCTGATCTTGATCATTAAGGCTATCAGATCAAATTCTTGAAGAAATGTCATACAACCACTGGACAAAACCCTTGAAATGATACGCTGTGGGGCGCTCAACTCCATGAACATATGTAGAGATCTAAGTATCAAGTCTAACATTTGCCTGAAATGTCAAGGAAATTTCCTGAAGTATATTAAACTATTCTGGAACTGGACCATTCTCTTTCTTGAAGACCATGTCTTCTAGAATATTAAAACTCCACCTTTAAACGAATAATTAAATTTGCATTCAAGATAGCTATTTCCAGTAAATAAAATTGATTCTATTTGTTTTGTGGGACAAAGTTATTACTTGATGATCACTTATTACATGTTATATACTTATATATGAATGTGTACTGGTACCTAATTATACACATATATATGTATAAATATGTAATTTATCTAAAAACAAGACCTCTGGAAAGGTGGGTTCTGCAGAGAAATGGCAGAAAAATACATTTAGCTAATGCTGTTAAGAATTTCACAAGCAGAGCACAAAGACTAAAGATACTATAGCACCTACTGCTAACTACAGAAATTTCCTCCCAGGATGTAAATTTTTATCTCCTCTGCCTAAAGGAGGGAGCAAAAGCCTATGTAAAAATTGGTGACAGTTCACCAAATATCATCTCTCTTGATTTGTCATTTAAAATGATCACATTTCACTTATGAATGTGGACACACATAAACATTTTGTTTGGAAAGAAATAGTATCTGATGTATTAGGGAGATGGCATAACAACACATAAAAGCAAAATGAAACAGCACATTAAATACCTGTGGGAACAACAAAATGTCTTACGAAAGTCAACAACTGCGTATTTATTGTCATTTGAAGAGGATAAAGAAAAGCACAATGAGAAATGAACAAGGCAGCAGAGCAATTCAAAGTAAAGGACTTATCAAATATATAAGCCTACTAATATGATAAAAGCAAGTCAGAATAAAGGATGTTCTTATAAAAAAAACAAACAGATGACTACATATTATAGCACCTGGGGTTTATTTTAAAATATCTTCTGTTACCCCTATATTTCTAGGTACATAATGTTTTAATTTCAAACCAAGTCTTTTTATCAAATACACAGACATCAAGGAAAGTAACAGAACCTATTGTATAAATTTTAATTTATACAATTTGTGAGAACATTCATCTAAAACTATGATCAAAAATAAAAGTCAAGATGAAATCACTGAACCAACATGATAAATAAGCTTTTGACTAAAGATGAACATCTAACTTTCAGGCCCATATCTCCCCATTAAAAACAGATTAAAATTACTTACTTTTAAAATAAATGTAGGACAAATAATGCTACTTTGTAGTTAAGATAATTAAAATAAATCTACTATACGAGTTAGTGGTGATGAAGTTAATAATCTTTTAAATTAAAAATTGAAAAAAACAGCATGGCATTGAGTTTGGGGTAAAATATTGGGATCTTCTTTGACGTTCAAATTTGAGGTTCAACTTGAAAACTATGACTGATAAAATATTTGTCCAGGTAATAGGACAAGCTACATTACAGTGAAGTAGATTGACTGGGAGACTGTTCTCCAATCCCCTCAACAGTACTATTCAGATCTTGCTGGGTTTGTCCAGATGGGATTTCCACATTTCTTTGCTCTGAAGGGCAAATACTCTGAAGTTTGGAGAGATTTTTGGGTGGATAGTTTTTTTCTATTTGACTGTACATGTTAGATACTGATTTTTCAAGTTCTGCTAAGTTTTTTACATGCTTGAGAACACCTTTTGGTTCTCTTTTGGGCTCTGCACTGCACAATGGTTTTGATGTTGGTAGCTGTGTCACAGGAGACTTTTTCCTGGAAGGTGTCATGGTAGTAGTGTGTTTAACAACCGGTGTACAAATATTCTGTGCAGGCAGAACTGAGTCTGAAGGAGGCAGTGGACTAGGAATAGAAAGAAGTGGTGGTGAAACACTAGCAAATGAAGACAACACAGGTGGAGTAGAAGGGGTGGAAAGTGGGAAAACTGAAGTGAGAGAAAGAGAAGAGCTTGAGGGAGGCAGAGGGGGAAAAGAAAGAGAAGTGGTAAGGAAAGGAGGTGCAGGACAGTAAGGAAGGAGAAGAGATGGAGGGCAATGGGAAGGAGATGAAAGAGGAGTGTTAGGTGGATGAGAAAGATTTTTGCAGTTGTTCTTTGGGGTTTCAACATCTAACATACAAGTGCTTGTCTCTCTCTTAAAGACTTGAGAATTTAAGATGCAAGGCCTGGGAGAAGAAAATTCCAAGGTACAGTCATCAGGAGAGGTGATCATGTTAGGTTGTGAATTGAGTTCCACAGTTCTTGAAATAGTAGGCAAAGCGGACAGTGAGAAGTGAGACCAAGAAGAGGAAAAGGAAGAGTCTGAAGACAGAGATCTCAGCTGTTCTATTTCTTGAGAAATCAGTGCTGTTCCTGGCCTTGTTTCTTCTTCCTCTGTCAAATGCTCTCCTTCAGCTGTAATGAACGGATTGCTGCTGTTTTTATTTGGACACAGTCCAGTGTTTTCCTTTGCAGCTTTTTGCCAGGTAGCCTGCCAATGCACCAGATCTATGGTTTCTGTTCTCCTTGGAACTTTCCACATCAGAGACCTAGGAAAGCTGACTGGCTGATTCCACATCCTTTGAATCTTTTCTCTGGGGCCCCTAAGAGACTGACTTTTAACTTGTGTTTGAGGCAAAAATGGGTTTTCCAAATCTGTTCTCAGGGTAATGTCTGAATTTGTTGACTTCTGACCTACATTTTCCTTATAAAGCTGACCATGGCCACATAAGTTGTCCTCATCAGACAAAAATGCAAATTTTCTTCCAGGCTTTAGTTGGTTAGTATTAAACGATCCGTCTATGTGAGCTGGCTTGTGAACCTCAACGGTATTAGAAGAAAAAGGCATCGTGACCGGCTGACTTTTCCTGTCTTCTGAGACTGAGTTATTTCCCCTGCTTTGTTCAAAATGGTAGAGAAGGAAAAGACTTGAAAGAAAAGAAGATAATGAAATGTAAGGAAACACGTTGTGACATAGCTTTCTCGAGAAGGGTGTTTTTATGCTTCTTATTTCTACTTCAAAATATAAAAGGCCAAAAAACATGAACCAAAACATGACTTTCAAGACCCTATTCTCAATAAAACAAGGCAGAGAAATCTTGAGAGTTTTAACATGAGACATTTTCCTTTAAAACTTATCAAACTCTTGACTCTTGTTTTGTTTGATAAAGCCAAGTTTCCAGAGAACACCCTAATCACATACAGATCCCGTGATCCATATGCAGGTGTGCACCTTGGCTTTTAATTTCACAATTTTGCCTTGCTTAAGAATGTGCAGAGTTGACTTTTAGAACCTTGGCTCTATCAAAATCAGTTCCTGGCCATTATCTCTCATCTCAATAATTTTGTATTGGAGCTAAAAGGTTCTCTAATCTGAGACAAAATTTGCAAGAGAATATAGAATGGGATCTTCTGTTACCAAGGTTAGCAAACACAGCTCCAAAGATACAAAGAAATAGCTTTCTTTCATGACATGTAATATTACAATAGAGAACTTAACTTTATGGCATAGTCCTGAATAAAACCAAAATTTTTGTTTAAATTTTAATGCTTAATCAGTTATAAAACACTATAAATTATACTAATCAACAGATAAGCTATTGGTATTTCCTTCAAATATGACCAGGATCAACATTTCTGCAAGAGTTCACGTAATGAGAGTATTTATAAAAATATTATTGTTTTGATATTATCAAAGGATTTGCTTACAAGGAGCTATGAAATATAAAGGAAATTGAAGAAGCCAAACTACACAGATTTTCCATGAAAAGAATTGGGTACCTTCCTCCGAAACTATTGATTGCTCTCAAGCTCAGAAAGAATAAAATATTTAGTTCTTATTTACTTTTATCCACTCAGTAACAAAGAAAATAAAAATTAAAGTAAAATACTTTGAATGAAAGCTAAGTAGCCACATTGAAAAAATTAGGATAATTCATTAGCCACTTACATGAATATAAAACTGTTAATTGGCCATTTGGCAGATACAAACTCTAAAATGAAATTCTCACAGGCAACCCTGGATTAGGCCTATCTGAAGAATTCAGATAAAGTGAGAACACAGTGGAAAAAATTAGAAAGCAAATATTTTTACTTGTCCAGATCTCATAAAGTTATTTTTAAGTATGTCCAAAATAATTTATCATTGATTTGCATAATACTCTTCTTGGTTTGATTTTTCTGAGCAAAAGTGATCTAATAATTAACGATTTCACATCATTTATGATTGAAAAACATCTGCAAGTATTTTCATCCAACTTAAAACAAGGAGCATTTTGAAACCTTCCATGGCAGTCATAAATAACATTACTAGAAATATTTGCTTTAAGTTCGTGTCATTTTTTTCAAGACATCAAAGAAAATTGGTAGAGAAAATGAAACTTTCTCTTTTAAATGAAACCACACTGGTAAAAGATGATTACTCTGCGTAAGATAAAATAACAGTTTATCTATTCTATTACATCTACTTTCTAATGCCCTTGTATTAGAATAATATTATTTACTTACTTATGCCTATGTATCCACAGGTGAGAAAGAGAAAACATGTGATAGAAAAAGAAAAGTTTTAACTATAGTTAATTTGAGAGGATTTCAAGAATATTAACAGGAAGCTGCTTCAAACAACACGTACATCTAAAAAACATCTGGCTTTAAGTTTCTTTTTTTTTAATCATGAGAATCATTTTATAAATTGTTTTAGATGAAGTCATATGCTATTATTTGAATGTCATATCAATAAAATTATATGTAATAGCCAGCGATCTATATACATTGTACATATGTAAAATTTAACTCTGTAAAATGTGAAAGGTTCAATTCTGAAATGGAAATATTAAATGTACTTGTTAATTGCTTCTGTGTTTTATTTCTGAAATTTTGGTAGCCTTATATTAATTTATACAGATCTAATTGGTTTGGGTAAGAGCAAACATACAGGTACTATCATCATCATACGAAGTAAATGTTGGCTGTATATGAAAGTCATTAACGACTTCATTCATATTTTTTATCTCAAAATCGTCATAGACTTTTTCCTTTTTGATAATTGACAATTCATTTGTAGCTAGTTCATTTTATAAAAATGTATCATTAGAATTGCTTTAAGATTTTGAGATACAAAAACATCTTTTAAAGATACAATAAGTAAATGTGGAAAACATGAACATTATAACATGAACATTATAACACACACAATTACAAAATCTAAGTTTGCTACAATCATTTCAAGTGAAACTAGTATTTAAGGGTAACTAGTTTAAAATGAATACCAACAAACTATACTGACTCAAAACAATGCTACATTATTCCTGTTTTTGTTAAAATGAATATATGTCATTCATTGACTTCATTTATAAACACAATTTTGCACATTATGATTTTTTACTTTCTAAGCATTATTGTTGGGGGAAGTGGTTAACATAATCAAATCATATTGGCTCAATTCCTACATTCACCAGAAATTCAAGAAAGAAATCATTATTTCAACTGATGAAAAAAGTGAGAAATAGTTTAAAGAATGTATTCTACAATAAATTATTATTTTAGAAATAGAGTGGCATGCAATAGAGTTTCTTATAAAATCAATCTTAGTGATAGAATGAGATTATCAGTTTTAACATTACTAAGCTTACCTAAATAGTCTTGTACAATATTATTAGAATGACAAATGATGCTACCCCATCTGCCTAAACCAGTTTTTCCATGAAAAATTGCAATTCATGCTTTCTGAGGCTTGCTTTAATCCAACGAATAAATGTTAAAAAGGTAAAAGCATGCTTAATATCTTGACCTAATTTCAGCTAATAATAGGTTTTCTGAATTTATTCCAGCTATATGTACAATTTTAACAATACTCATTTTATTTATTTATTTATTTTTAACAAGGGTGCTTGTAAAGAGAGTGGTTACTTTAAAACATCAAATGTCTTAGAAGTTCAAAAATATAGACAATGCAACATTACCAAACAGGGCCAGGGAGATAGCTCAGTAGAAATAGTGCTTGGCTGGCAAGCACAAAGGCCTGAGTTCAATTCCCTGTACCACCAAAAAAAAAAAAAAAAAAAAAAAAAAAAAAAAAAAAATATATATATATATATATATATATATATATATATATATATTACCAAACAGAATGAGATTCATGGGTAGTGTATTCCACAGGAAGCACTGTGAAGTCTTTCAATAAGTTAACGGTCTTAAAATGCTTAGGCTCATGATAGCTATCAGTTCTGTGTCGAAAAGGATTTCTGTATGTAGTTGTGCTTTTATTAGGCAGAATCTTTATTTTCATCCAGATTATAATTGCAATATTACACAAAGTCTTAGAAGATGTCTTACAAAAGCCTATAATTTTAAACCATAAAATTTGGCTGTGACCCCCAAATGGGGTTTGATTTTGATTCCAGATGATAAATTAACATTTTTTGTCATGCTCTATTCTCATCCTCTGTGTGTAAATGAAAAAAAAAAATTTTTTTTGAAGAGAACATGTGTTAAGACACATTTTTTTGAAAAATGTCTGAACATGAAGGTTAAGAAATTAAGTATAATATTCTGGTTAAATTTCTCCAATTGTTCTTTCAAAAGAATGCTACTTTTTTCTTAATTTTAATATTCATTTGGTTTTCAGCTATTCAGTCTGTTCGGTTCTCAACTTTTGTTTTAAGAAAAAGTCTGACATGAGGTAGGAATCGAACTCACCATGCAGCTTCCCGCCAAAACCCACCTACATTGGGGCTTCCCGGGGTACTTACATTGCGCTGTCACCGAGCTCCTCATACAGATGCGCGCCCGGTGGGGGCGGCGGGGGCAAGGGTGCCGCCATGGGAGTGGGGGCCGGCGCTGCAGGTTTGGCAGCAGGTAATGCGGACTGGATTCGTGCCATCTTCGTGCACTCAGCTTGGCGTCTTGGGGAGAAGAAGATGATTTTGTAAAACTCGTCTTAGAAGTCATGCACACGATAGCCTAGCTTTCCACAGGGAAGCCCAGGTGTCACGGAGACTCACTGAAAGACATCTAAACTCCAAACACTAACATAAGGGCAGACTCATCTTCAGAGTATCATTTATGTAAAACATGCCCCCCCCCTTAAAATATTGACTCCCTGAAGAAGGTTCAAGTCCACAGAGATATGTGCAAATTAATGATACTTTGAAGGTTATGGTCAGGAGTTCTTTTTGAGTGTACACAAATACATAACAGGGTAACTACAGATAGCAATACTATAGTGTGCACTTTCAAAAAAGCTAGAAGAAACGATTTCAACCATTTGTACCCAGCGAAACTGTATGCTTAAATAAAGTCATGCTTACTTTGAATAAACATTACACAAAAGAAACACGTATTGAAGCATCAAATTTTATCCTAGAAATAATGTTCAGTCTTTGTCAGTTAAAGACATTAAATAAATTAGAAAATGTAAAGAATGATTGGGAGTTGTTTAATGCATCTTTTTCATAAAATGAGGCATATTGACGTTAATTTCCCTTTATTATTTGCTTATCTTCAGATAAGTTACTTTATTTAGCAAATATTTTAATATTATTCACATTACTTCACAGAGGTTGTGGTCATTAGAGGGGAGTTTTTTTTTCATTTTATTCTAATTTTCCCTTCTATCAATATTTGCCATTCTTATTCAAGAGTTCACCTGCTATAGTTAAAAGCCATTGTCACTGACTGGTTAATCTCTGCCTCAAAACCAAGATATCTGTTTTCTTAAATATAGAATTATTTCATGTTTATTTATTTGGTACAAGGTCTCACTATACAGCCCAGACTCCCAGTGAACCTCTTTTCTCAGCCTCCCCACCACTGGGATTATACACGTGCACCACCATGCTTGGTTTTCAGGGCTGGCACAGCATGCGGTACTGGGGCTGGAACCTGGTTCCTCATGCTTTCCAGGCAGGCATTTAGAACTCCAAGCTATCTCCCCAGCCCAAAACCAAGATTTCTAAGTATAGAAATTATTAAGACACATGTTTTCATATTTCCTTCAATTATATCCAAATTCAGCTCAAACATATATATATTTTCATATATATATATATATATATATGAAACAAAAAATATGTAACTGTTTCCTATACCTAGCACACAAGTGATGTATAGCTCAAGATAGGACAATTATCAGATCAATATGATCAACACTTTCTCTCTTTCTATCACATAAAATCATGAAAAATTAGTTATAATTATACTCACACTTTAAATCTTTTTTAGGAAAGCAATAATAGGAAAAAAAGAAAGATAAATTAGAAATATGGCACTCAAAATATTTTAAAGTAGGATTTAATTTAAATTATGAATAATTTACTGGTTAAACTCATAATGACACAGAGTTAATAACATACTAGGAAAACTAAGTATTTCAATTTGGAAAGTGAAAAGAGGCGTGCTTTACTATTATCATTATAGTCAGACAAGCTTGAAGCAGTCATTACAGAAAAATAAAGACATGAACTTCATGTAATAAGAAAATCTAGATTAAAATGTGCTAATGTGAATTTGAATTCTAATGGAGAAGAGGAAAATTAAAGATATTCTGATCTTTATAATTGGCTTGTTGGTTAGCTCTACTTGAAAAATAAAGGAATGCAGTTAGTCCTGCTGCAGGCGCTGATTATGTTCCTGGCCTCTCTTGGAAACGAAAGAGAAAACTGCAAGGTACCTCTTTCGGGTAACAACTTCATGACTCTTTTCTTTGTTTTTGTTTTCCAGTCTTTCATACATAACAAACTTCAAAGACATATCATAATATAAAAACCATTTATATCATATATGCAGGAGAAATACAAAGGTACAGATGTTAGATCTTTAAATATTAGGATTTTTCTTTGATGAAGCAAATTCACTTAAGTTTCTTAATCTATGCAAACTCAGAGTTTAAAATAATTCACAGAGAGTCGAACTGATCACTGAACTAGAAACAAATAATCTACATACAAAGTGCTTAAATATTAAGCGTCTGAATATTTTTGTTAAATTTTGCACTACTGAGTATGTCATCAAAGGTGCTTCAGTTTTAACCAACTGCATTGAGCAGCAAAATATTTTAGAGAGATATTAAAAGATATTTTAATCAAAGATATGGTGAATGCTGCTGCGCACTTTACTGTAATGAAAGGCAACCAATAAAAATTTTCTATAAGAATTTTGGCCACTGGGCCAGCCAGATAGCTCAGCAGATTAAAGCTCCATTTTAGGCAGATGTAGGGACTGGGGTTCGATCCCCAGTGTGCCGCGCTGGCCCTGCTGCTGGCTGAGACGGCAGTTGAGACTAGGTGAGGGGGCTGAGGCTGTAATCCCAGCTCTTGAGAGGCTGTAAACAGGAGATCTCTACAAGTCTGATCTGGATAGCGACCGTGTAGACCATGTACTAATCACAATAAAAAATAAATAATAAAATAAAAATTTCCCCTGTGATTCTTTTGCTCCCAGAATATATATAAGTTCCTTTGGGAAATAACAGAATACAAATGGTAAACAGTAATACAGAATAAATATAAAATTAATATTCATTAAGAAATTAACAGGTTTTTTAAATGTCTCTTGTTTTCTCATACTTTTAGATTTAGCCATCAATTCATTAAGAGTACATTAAGATCCATTAAATACTGTTTATGTAATTTTATTTTACTTTTGAGGTGAAAATACTGCTTCCATGCTGTCAAGCAGCGTGTAAGGTATCATAAAACTACACAGTGAATTTTTACATTTTTAAACTATGGTAAAAGACACATTGCCACATCTCTCTTAAATTTTTCCCTCTCTTGAACATTCTTGCCATATATATCCTTGCCACATTCTTAAACAATTTTGGGAGTCTTCTTCCATGAGCATATTTTTTTCCCATTTTTGTATTTGGTACAGAGTCTCACTACCCAGATGGGACCTGTGGAGATCCTCCTGTTTTTGCCTTCCCCTGCCCCCAGCACTGGGATTACAAACTCACTCTACCACACCCGGATGCTGTCACCAGCTCAACATGCCTCTGGGCCAGGGCCAGCGTGGCATGCGGGACTGGGGACAGAACCCTGCTCCCTGCACTTGCCAAAGCAGGTGCTCAGTCCACTGCGCCATCTCACTAGCCCCTAGGAGCATCTTTGGTATTTAATCAAAGATACGGTAAATGCTGCTGCCCACTGCAGTCCACCGAAAAGGCAACTTACAAAAATATATATTTTTTTTTTTTTTTTGGCGGAACCGGGGATTGAACTCAGGCCCTTGTGCTTGCCAGGGAAGCACTTGTTCCACTGAGCCATCTCCCCAGCCCCATTACAAAAATATTTTAACACATCTTCCTTGACTTTATTTTTTTATTTTTATTTATTTATTTATTTATTTTTTGTCTTTTTGAGGCAGGGTCTCACTATGCAGTTCAGGCTTCCTCGACTTTATTCATCAGCTCTGACACGCTGCAAATTCTGGATCTTCCCTAAAGTCAAAATGACTGTGAACGGTAAACATGTTGAATAAACTGAGGACAAAGAGGTATGCACAGAAAAGTACTTCCATTACTACTCCAAAAACTGGCAACAAGATGATAGATGTATTTGAAGTGGAGGGATTTTTTTTTTTTTTTTTTGATTAGCAAAGATAACAATGTAAGACTATGTGAGAAATATTTTCTTATTTTCCTGTCGGTTTTTCAAGTGGTAAAGAACACAATTTGCACCATATTTCTTACTGTTCACCACATTCAGTAATTTATGTGATTTATACCACTTATGTTATAGTTTCTTTTTATAGCACCCTCACATCTACCTCCCTCCTTAACCGCCTCCTTATTTTTGATTCATTATCAATAGAGACACATTTAAATTCTGTAACCCTCAATCACAAAATTTCCCATACCTAATGTCAAAATAGTATACTAATAGTCCACATGGGAAGGATTTTTTTTTTTTTTTTTTTTTGGCCGGGTCAGACTGCCTCAATTGCAGGTCCTATAAGGCATCTGGAGCTGGGGATTGAACCAAAGTCCCCTGCACCTGATTAAGTTTGCCTGCACAGGTGCTTAAACAACTGAGCTAACCTACAAACCTCTGTCCACATGAAATACAAGTATTTAAAATAGTTACAATTGCTACATTACTTCAAAGGGACAAGGTTAAACTTTGAAAATATTCCAATACTGCAAATGGAAGTATTTGGGATCAAATATTACAAGACAGCCTGCGAAAGTACTCGGGAAAAACTCACAGGGACAATCATGTGAGGCGAACTGTGATTTCACAATGACTTAGTAACCCTTTGGTCACCAGCACAGAGCTCAATGAAGTTGTGTGGATAAAACCATCAGGACAGTGGAATGCTCCATTAATTTTTCTTCACTGTACCAATAACCTTCTCCTAGAACATCTGAATGAGAACCAAATGAGCAAAGAATGAAATAATCTGACATTGCAGTGAAGGAGAGCAGACAGGAGCACAGGGACCCTCAGCAATTGAGAGCAATGCGTGGGAAATTTGTCTCGCCTTCTGTTATCTTGGAGAAGGGAATTCAGGACACTAAAGCCAACTCCGAGTGTTGGCACTATCAAGGTATCATTACAACCGCACAGCACTTGTGACACAACTGCTCCTCTTGAGAAGCCATCCGTGCTTAGTACTCTTGGAGACTTACTGTCGGTAGCTGACTAATACAACCAAGATGGCAGGAATACAGCAGAGAATGATGATGAAGGCTAAAGCCAGCAGAGCCCCTTCTGTGTAGCCCAAACTTTCTCCTCTCTTTTTAATGCTGGTCACTGCCTCTGGTGTCCGGATCTCCAATATGCGGCCTCCTTCCCCATAGTATGGCTGAAAGTCTTTGTTGATGTCGAGCATCTTGCCATCCAAAAATCTTTATGGTGAAATAAATAGTAAAAGGAATGACTTTACAGAAGCCCAGTCTAAAATAAAACATTTTTGTCAAATACTTTAATAATTTTTTCATTAGAACACAAGCTCTGTCAATTATTATGAATAAGAAGTGTGTACACACAAAATGAGTGTTTGATAAAGAGTATGCGTCACCACACAAATGTCAAATATATTAAAGGCCATGACTTTTCATACTATAATTATAGACTAAAGAAAAAATTTTCAGTAGCATTGAATGTGTTATCGCTACATTGACATGATTTCTATTGGTAAATTGTCCAGAAGGAGTAAAATATAACAGCACTAAATTGCATAACACATTTGAAAACTATACTCATGCATTTTGTCTCATTCTACCTTTAGAACCACATAAGCACAGAACTTTATAATACTGATTTGCAGCAAGGTGTAAACCTCCAGAATTATGAAAGGAAATTTAGGACACCAACCCAACTCTTAATCTTTGTTTGATATCTCCATCTGAAAGTTCCAAGGTCTCAAAATTGAAAATGAAACAATTGTTTTTAGGAAAAAAAGACAATAAATTATTTTTATAGCTGAGAAAAAAGCTAAATAAACAATGCAGATAGCATATCAGAATGACAGAAAATACATATAAATTTAGTCCCAGAAATATTTATAAAACTTTCTTATAAGTAATGCAATTCCAGTTGTGAGTTTCACACTGTGATTATGAGGTATAATTTTTAGTTCCAGGAGAACATGTGAGTAGACCTTATAAACTGTACATATTGATAAAAAATTGTATTCTTTTTTTTTTTAGTCCTGGGTCTACAGTGTCTCACTACACAGATTGGACTCATAGTGATCCTCTTGTTTTCAGCCACCCTAGCACTGTTTATAGGTAGGCATCACCACACCCAGTCTCAGTAGCCCATCTCACTGCACCCCAGGGGCAGGGCCAGGGCTGGCACTGTTTGTGGTGCTGGGATTGACTGCAGTCCCTGTGCTCTTGCTAAGCATGTGCTTTAATATGTTAAGCTATCCAGTTGCCCTTAACAATTATATTCTTAATTGCACAGAATAGCAATGTGTCTTATTTTTAATTTTTTGAGATGTTTATTACAGCCAAAAATCATAACCATGGGCTGGCCAAATAGTTCAACAGATTTAAGCACCTGCCACAATGCGCAGGGGCCAGGGCTTCAATCCCCGTGCCTGCTGTGCCAGGCCCACCCCCAGGGTGCGCTGAGAGGGCAATTGAGAATGGGCTTTGTGACATATCCCTGTGATCCCAGCTTTTGGGAGGCTGTGAAGAGGCAGATCACTATGAGTCCAATCTAGTAGTAAGACACTGAACACCCTGTAGACCATTCACTAAAATACAAAAAAAAAAATCATAACCAAGAGCAGGTCAGGGAGTTCAGTGGACCAAAGCGCAGTAGCCTGGGTGCCAGCCCCGCCCCCGGGAAGCACTGAGATAGTGATTGAGACTGGGCTTGGTTACACATGCCTGTAATCCCAGCGCTTGGGAGGCTGAAAACAGGAGGATCACTAGGGGTCCGATCTGTGTAGGGAGACCCTGTACACTCTGTAGACCCTGTTCTAAACTAAAAATGAATAAATAAAACTTGTGACGCCATGAAAGTAAGGATTCAACAACAACACAAATTCCAAACTCCTAAATAGATTTGTTCAGCAGAAGCAGCAAGTCTTACGGGCACCATCTGTCATGCACACCTGTCTGGCATTCCTCCCACTTAAAAATGAAATACAAAAGGAAAACAAAAACGAACCCTAAAAATACCATGTATGAGAAATAAGTAAAAGGGCAGAGCCCAATGGAGATAAGCTACATGTGAAAACTATCCGGAAGGGACTTTTACACTGCTCTGCGTAATACCTTACTTCACACAGTATAAACTGTAGAACACGCCCACCTCATTGTGTAGATTCAGGATAATGTTATGAAATAACTGCATGGGAATGCAAGAGATTTCTACCTGAAAAGATACCAAGGAAAAGACTTTTTAGTCTTTCCCTGGATGTAAGTGCGGTCGAGCGCTGGTCGTGCTCCTCAACACTGCTTTGTGGTCTGGACGTCTCCTGCTTCCATACTAATTTTAGGATTTACTTTTTCCTTTATTGCCAATAATGTCATTGCTATTTTCATGGATTACACTCCAGTTGAAGATGGTGTGGGATAATAAGGATGCTTAAAATATGTAAATATTATTTTTAGAGATACTTTTAAAATGTGTTCAGAACAAATAAATATATAGACAGAAAGAGTTAAGTGACTGCTTGATACAACAGTGAGGGTCAGGAAAACGGGGAATAGCTACTAATAGATGTAAATTTTGGAGCAGGGGAGTCGGCTCAGTAGAATAAGTGCTTCCCTGGCAAATGCAAGGGTCTGAGTTCAATCCCGATTCTGAAAAAAAAAATGTAAATTTTTTTAATGTGATAAAAGTGTTCTAAAATTGGTTGTTGTGGTGGCTTTACAACTTCATGAATTTATGAAAGAATACTGTATTATACACTTTAAATTGATGAGTTGTAAACACATGGATGACATCTAAATAAAGGTGTTTAAAAGTATTTAAAGATGATGCCTAAGAACTTTCTGGAAGTAAATATAAAAAAATATCACACAGGCAAACAAAAATGTGAATCCATGCAGCTCAGATCACCATAAGAAGATAAAAACAAGATCAAACATGTGTGTTTATTAGAGAAAATTAAGTGCATCAGATAGCCAAAAGCAAGGGAATTCAAATTATCAATGAGCTTGCCAAACAAAGTATCAACATGTCAATGAAACTCATTCTAAACCATGAAATGATATGATAGACAGACCTATTGTCCCAGCACTTGGCAGAGTGAGAAAGAATGTAACAGATTGGACCCCAGTCTGGATAATGTGGATTAGTGAAATCCTCTCCAGAAGTCTGGTTTTGTTTTTCTAGATTATTTTATTATTTATTTATTTTTTAAAAAGAAAGGTTGTGATATAGCTTGGCACCAAGGCCCTGAGTTGAGTCGATGGTACCACAGAATGAGTGAGTGGATGAAGGATGAATAAATAGCATGAAGGAAATTTATTCCAGTCCTAGCTAGGTCTTTACAAGCTTCCAGTCTTAACTAGGACTCTTTAAAATCATCTCAGAAAATCAAAATGAACTTAGGAGATTAATTACTATTTTTTTTTGTAATCTTCTCGCCTTAGAATTTTAACATTGTAATGTTAGATTTTAAGATAAAGAGAATTTGAGGAAATAACCTTATTTTGTTCAGGGATTAGGCAACAACTGTAATATTTTGATGTACTTGTTATATATTAAAAACTAAATTTTGAATAACTTTTATTACTACAGAATAGTTGAAAATGGCTGTGTACAGTCAGACTTGGAATATATTATATGTTATAAATTATAGAATGTACAATATATTTATATTTAAATCCTTGAGTCAATTCATGGATTTAAATTAGATGAGCATTTCTTAGCTAATATTTCAAGGTGAAAACTGCTAAGGTAAAAATCTTAATAATTCATGACTACTTTTATTTCTTTCAATATGAATTTTTTAAAAATCATTCTTTCTTAGCTTATTCCCAGATATTTTATTAACAAGTCACATGAAGATAAAACTTTCTCTCAAGCTCTCACAGAGAGCAATCTGGTCAAGCATTGGCCGTGACTCATCCACATGGATGACACAGACAAAGGAACTACAGAATAATGTACAGGACTACAAGATAAACCCTGAGACGACTTCAATGACCACATAGGAAATATAAAGTTCTTGTGTTGGTATATAAGTCTTGATCTACCTAGGTCTTAACCATCCAGCAGAAAAGTATAAAAATGAAGTATACATCATGAGCCCATAATATTAAGCTGAGCTGTAAATGGATATGGTCGACAATTTCTTTGAATAACTCACTATGGTTGTAGAATGCTGGACTGTG